>JAEAOA010001797.1:922500-1012500 GCA_016746295.1 Potamilus streckersoni | reverse complement strand
TGGAGAGTACATATACCAATAGTATCATGCCATAATCGCGTATTCTAACCATCAAGGCCGCCATTAATATTACGGGTGAGTCACCATAACATTGCACGTACCTGTTCTAAAGGGTCATCTGGAAATTGATGATACTAATTTAGATGTGTAGTGAAACTACTACTGTGTAAACTAACAAAAGAGAGATGGTTCCAGTGGCAGTTAATAGGATATATTTGACATATTTTAGATATTTATAATAACAATAAAGTAATATAGGTACACCTATCATGAAAACTACGGATAGTTTATGTTGTGCTCATTTGAAGTCATATTGCCAACATATAGGATGTAATGACCATGATGAAAAGATAATCTTTAACGAATTTGAATATCAGACTTTCCAATTTGAGTCATAAATCCCTATTGTTAAATCAGTGATAAATATAAAAATCCATAGCTGGAAAGTAAACAAACACGTGACTTTTGAGAAAAGTTGGTTGCTTAAATCGAGGTTCAGTCATTCTGTATAATAATTAAATTTACATGTCCTCGAAGAAGTAGATTTGAAGACTCATGAAAGATTAATAAAAGTGACTACTAGATTTGCATCTGATAAAAAGGAATATATTTTCACCCGATTCCAAAATTAAAACATGTCCATAAACCAAAGAAGTGGCTAATGCAATCGTATAAAGCAACTGTACATCATGATATTTGCAATTTCATTTCAGTACTAAAAGATCGCCCTATATTTCTGATGTTGGATATGGGTCAAGGGTACAAGCAGCGACAAAGCTAGCAAAGGCACTAATAGGTAAGTCTTTTTGTTGTTTTGTTTCTTCTTGACAACATAATTATGTTATAATATCGTAAGAACATTGTCGGTCTTTAAGGCTCTTACACGAATTTTATATAAAGAGAGAATGTTGTATTTGAGGTCAACTATAGGAGAGGATAGAGAGGGGTTTTATCATCAAGGAGAACGATTTAACTATATCTGATAAATAAATAAATAAATAAATAAATAAATAAATAAATAAATAAATAAATAAATAAATAAATAAATAGTTACTGTGTACAACCTTGTTTCCTGTCACTCTGATATAGTAAACTGGATTAGAGGCAGGAGGAGTAGTCATGTATGGTGGGAGAAAACTGTTACAATTTATATTTGGAATAAATCTATTATTCTTGTATGTTTGATATTGTAATTTTCTATTTCTAAAGATAAAAGTTACCAACTGTACACATTTCTTTTCTGCCACTTTGAATTCTGGTTCTGACTGTTCTCGTCAGTTCTCTGACCAACAATAACAACACACTCCATACCATAACCGTTCCCGAACACCACGTGACACAATAAAACCAATCACTGTAGCACGGAAAAAAAGTGTATTTTATGGTGTGCTGTGTTTTGCATTGTTAACAATACAGTTTGCATTGGATATAATATCAAAATTATAAACGCATAAAATACATAATAGGCATTTGATGGCTATAAGGCTTGTCTACGAAACGAATAAGAACAACATTTCAAATCAGATTTATATGAACGTAAACCATGTGGTGATAATTTAAGTTGTGAACCACGTGATGATATTTTAAGTATCGAACAATTAAATCGATTTATGTAAACGCGGCTTATGCACTTGGTGCAGACGACGACTTTTATTGTATCAAAGCATGAACTGCATGCTTCAATACATCCGTATTGGAATCCTATTATCACTAAAACTTGCAAATTACTTATCAGTAACAAGCTATCAACAGAGAGAATAATTTCAAATGTGAAAGTGTGGAATCTCCAAATACGAAACTCTCATGCTAATACAAAATGACGGACATAGGGATACATTGATAATAAATGGATTCTTCTCTTCATAATTATGTGTTTTTTATATAAATTACTCATAGTAGTAGTAACATAAGAATATACTATGTATAGCATGTAAGCAAAACAGCATGCTATAAAAACTTTATAGCATCCTTTTAAAAGCTGTTTCACTGATTGAACATGTAACTCAAAATTAGGTTAATAGGTTGGCTACTAGGTTGCTAATCCATAGAAATGAGAGATAATTGCAATTGCTGTGCTTTGTAAGTGAAACATTATATAATTCATATACTTTTAATATGTAATCTATTTATATAAATAAAATTAATAATAGCAAAAGACTAATAGTATCAGAGCCATTGTGAACCTAGCCATGGTCATTACAATATAGTGGTAGGTAATAAGGGTGTATGATTGCGGAGAACATTTTCATTGCTTTTAAACCTGATCATTGCAGAGTATACATACTGATTCTACAGTTTGTAGAGTCTTAATACAAAGAGTGTATAGTGACAAAAGATTGAAAAAATTAAAACCATATATTGGGAAATTTTTAAAGTACTCTTCAAATTGAAAAACACGAGAAACTGCATATTTGAAAAATAAAGATCAAATTTAAAATATTTGAAACTGTATAGTTTTAATATTGCCTTTAACAGATTCTGGCGGTTTGCAATACAAAAAATATAATAATAAGAGATTACATAAATGAAGCAATCCTCGTTGCTCCTATGATATATTAAATGCTTTTGAGATAATGTTTGTAAGGTCATATTATTTTTAAGACGAGATAAAAAATTAGAGGTATATTTATCAATCTTTAAATTTGGGCTCGGCTTATTATAATGAATTAATGTAGCAAATAGATCTGCTGCTAATTTAGCCTGATATCAGCTTAGCCATTGCTTTTAACGTTTCGGTGCCAGTGTGTAAGAATTATGAGCACCATGTCGATTTTCGAATATGCAACCATTGTTTAAGTCATCTGAAATATAATCATGTAATTTATCTGCTGAAATCCATTTAAAACAGGAAACGTTTGCATCATAGACAAACCATGAAGGCTATTCACATAAGATATATAATCCATGTATTTTCGTTATCTGGAATATAATCCTATTCATATCTTTCTCGATGCTATTGACATATCGCCTCTCAACCCTAAATCTTAAAAAAATCTCTGCTAATAATTACATAATTAAACTTGTTGATGGTTTAGAATAATGCATTAAATACGATTCCTGGTAACGCAAATAATACGCTGTGACTAATTTATAATGTTTCATGGCAATATTTCTAAAGTTATCAGTTATTTGTTTCTAAAATATAGATCATGACATTCACCCAAGATTTAATTGGAAAAAACTTCCATACTGCTTTTGCAAAGAAATAAGCTTCGCTCGAATTTCCAGACTTATTTAATATTGGATGTAATGCAGCTTTTTCTGCTTGTTTAGTTTCATTAAATGCTTCAAAATCGTCAATATAATCGTATGGATAACTCATCTTGAGATGGATTAGATGATAGTTTATCGAAACTGTTACTTTTAAAATGCTTCTAAATATTCAAGAAATAGCAATTGCCCAATGCTAAAGGATATGCATTTATTGGGCATGCGTGCTAGTTTGCAACCTAATTATTTTTGGTGATAGAACTGTAAATATGACATATATTAAATCACTTTTAATAAACTGAAGCACAGTTTCTAGAAACTATATTAATGTGTTTTTATTTCATTTACTCCAAATAGGATTATTTGGGATATCGTTCACAATACTGTAAATCCGTAATTCTAGCTTTATAATTTAGAGAAATAACTTTATTTCTTAATGAATCATTAAACTTGTTGGTTTCTCTTATTTCTATTACTAATTGGGTAGTAATGAAATGTTAGAAACAGTATAAAAATCTGCCAATTTCTACGCATAACGGTTGTGAGCACAAAAAGTGGATAGAGATTTGTATCTGAACACAAGTAATAGTTTGATTGACATCCGAGATAGGTAACAAACAGACGCAGCATCCCCCCCATTAAATTGTGGTGCGAATGAAACAATATCATTAATTGATGAGAATTTTAGACCAAAGTTCCTTAAACCTTCCATTATCTAGGACATTAATTTGGCTAGTATTTTATTCAAATGACTGTGCAAACTTCTCAGTACACAACACGCTCAGGTTTAAAGACAGTGGCAATGGCAAAGGGGATATTAAAGGATTTAAACCTGGTGCAGACTTGACAGCAGCTGCCATTCGTGCTGATGATGCAGCTATTGAAGGTACTCGTTGTTGAGCAGATAATGATGGTGTTCAATATCTATTAATTATTGAAGGTATTCGTAGTTAAGAAGATAATTAATGGTGTTCTATGTATATCACCTATTGAAGGTACTCATTGTTGAGCAGCATTTAATGAACGCATAGACAACACCTGATGATACAAGATTTTAAAAAGGCGACTTCGCACTATCGGCGACAAACAAGTGTCATTCTTTTAAGAGTATCCATTATATCTGTTTCATGGCGTCATATAAAAACTGAAGTCAATGTTAGATATAAATCTACTCCAATAATGCATTACGAAGGTACACCTGGTAATAGTAGATTAAGCATTATTTATATTAGTTTGTGGATGCACTATTCATATTAGTTTGTGGATGCACTATTCATATTAGTTTGTGGATGCACTATTCATATTAGCTTATGGATAGACTATTCATATTAGTTTGTGGATGCACTATTCATATTAGTTTGTGGATGCACTATTCATATTAGTTTGTGGATGCACTATTCATATTAGCTTGTGGATGCCAAAATTTTAATTATCACTGTCAGTGGCACCACTTACTATCGCAATTGGTTAGCTAGAATGCCAAAGGCTGAGTTATGATTGAATCTAGGTCATCTTCAGAAGAATAAAATATGACAATATATATAGAAATAGCAGCTGCCTCAAAATTAATGAGTTGTCCCTTACTGACGCTGATGTGTTAATACTTAACCGCCGATATATATATATATATATATATATATATATATATATATATATATATATATATATATATATATATATATATATATATATATATATATATGTACCCATTAGATTGTTTGACAATTAATCCAACGGATTTGCGACTTATAAAAAGTCTTCAGTACAATGTTCTTCACCCAAAAGTTTATGAGATAATTAAATGTTTTTCAAAGACTTTTAAGCGGATGGTTTTATTGATAAATTTAAGTTCTTGTTTTCTGAAATTGGGATACATTCATCATACTGTAAGATGAATTAATTATGAAATTTGATGGTACTGATTTTTACTCATTGACATTAAACACTGATAAAAAATCATTTCCTCTCCAATTTTTTATGTTTTAAATATTTAAGCAAGAATCTTAAAGAGGCTTTTGCTGCGTTGCGAAAACAAAGCTACTAAGTACTAATTGATAAGTACGCTTAACATATTTTTATATTTATATTTTTTTAAGCATAACATATTCTACATTAGGTCACAATAATAGTAAAAGACACGAACCTATCAGGCAAGTGGATTTTGAGTTAGGACAATTTACATTTTTTAAAGCCACTTTCATGCTTCCGCATTAGTGTACATAACAGTGACATGCTGATTTAGCCTGAGTGTACTAACACAGCGACTCGATGATTCGGCTTTAGTGTACATACAAAGAGCGACTAATTCTCTCTTGTTGCGCAAAACAGAGAAGGTCTTCTTAACATTAAAACCCAGTATAAATATGTTTTTAAAAATCGTAACTATGCTTTGACTGTTGAATAATGTTATGACAGAGACACCTAAATACCAAATGGGTCGGGGTATTATTATCAACCCATAAGTAACTCTGTGGTCACCCAGGGGCCCGACCCTAGTAACAAATTGGGTGAGCCATCCTTTGTCTTCCTTTCTAAAATATCTCAGAGGGACTTCCATATATTCACCCCAATAACGTAGAGCATTCGTCATATTCGATCCCTGTGTTAAAGCATTTATTGGACTTAATAATGATCTCCCAATCATCGTACATATTATATCATAAAAACTGTGAATAGAAAAGGTCCTACTTTCGTTTTCCGCCTCAATGATCAATTTGACCTAATAGTTTTGGCACCTTAAAATCGTGTGGAAGGAAATGCATATTTTATTTTTAAAAGCAACGTCATGTTCTACCTTTAAATATAATGTCGCCAGATTTAACACCATCTACTGAATAATTATTATAAATACCCTTTTGGAGACATTTAAAATTGCATTCATTCGTGAGAATATTTAAAAAAGGAATACATAATATTATTACATACGTAAGTGTGAAATATAGAAAATTATTGGTAAAATAAAAATTCATATATTTGCATTCCTATTGTTAAATTAAAATATATCTCAAATGTGAAAATACAAGATTTCTCATCATGCCATGTGGCGTCTGATTGTGTGTGCCCAAGTTATAAGCGCAAAATAAAAAACTAACATTTTGTGAGCTAGAACAAATAAAATGAAACTGAATTACCTACATGAAAATTACTTTGTGCTTAAGAAATTTGAGTCGAAGCCGCTCGCATCCCTCTGATATTCCACCTTAATATAACTGTTAAACCCGTTGTAATGCATTTTTGAATCGGACTTGCTGTGTGATAAAATGGTGTAAATTAGTTTAGAAATTGTTGAAAATATTATTTGCTGCAACAGATTAGGTCACCCAAATCCAACTGTCTCTCGTGTCACTAATACTTATATAACTCGCCAATGAAAGAAGGTCGAATTTACGTAAAGAGAGACTGGGTAGAGTGCTGAGGAGTGAGTTTAATCGTTTAAGGTTAGATATAGAAACAAGTATGGTATATAATATAAAGGTAGGTTTCTTTTCCTGAGCAAATACATGATAAAATGCATCTTGTGGTACAAAGAAAATATATATTTTAACTCGTTGCTTCGCCAGTCGTTAAAATAAGGAGTTTTCCTTATTTATCACACGATTTACGTAAGAATATAATGTATTCTGTATATTATTCATGTTATAGTTATTTGCTAACGCTTTTGTTTTATTTAAATGCACAAGAAACTTTTAAACGCAAATCGAAAATTCTAAATAAAAAGTTTTTAATATTTTCATATTTTAAAATATAAGGTTTCTCAAGTTTTTCAAATCTTCAAAGGTTTTAGAATTTTAACAAGCACACACACACACACACACACACACACACACACATATATATATATATAATTTAAAGTAAAGAACAAAATGGTGAATCAATGTGCATAACACCTCTTAAATGCCACAAAGAAATCAATTTTAAAAGCATCAGGAAATAATCACTGCATTCATATTCCCATAATATCTACTACTTTATAAGTTTGACGCTTAGCATTATTATTATTATCATTATTATTATTATTATTATTATTATTATTATTATTATTATTATTATTATTGATGATAATAATAATACTATTATTATTATTATTATTATTATTATTATTATTATTATTATTATTATTATTATTATTATTATTATTATTATTATTATTATTATTATTATTTGGCTTGCATTCAGTGAGTCAGGTATTAGTCAATTAAAAATGTGGGCATCTCTCGGCTCATTCGAAGAGACTTAGTTGCAACCACGACTAATCAAATAAGGCATTACTTTGAAATGTGAATGTAATCGTAAACAAGAACACTGCATCAAGACTGCGAAAATAAGTTTGTACTCTTTTATATGCATATAAATAAAACTTAAATTACTTTTTGAATATGACTGAAGAATTGGTTTAATTTAGGCGTGAATCATGTCCTATTTTCACTACAAATATCACATTATATACCTATCATTTTTCGGTATAAAAGAGCCATCATTTCGAAGGAAAATGATACTAATACTTTCTGAGTCTACAAAATATAATTTCATCTACCTTTTTCTAGAGATTTTCTTATTGCACTTCGAACAAATATGTCGCGGCCTCATTTAACATGCAAATGGAGCATTCTCTCTAACAAATCTGCATAACATAGTTCCAACAATTTGGCTGTCAATCACAAAGCTAGATGCAAAGGTAAGTTTTTGCTTAAGAATCACTCCAATCAGTTCTTGAAATCTTGTTGCGCGGAAAAATCACATGTCTTAGGAGTATTCTAAAGAACATTAATCATTCGGTATGATTTGTTTCCCTTCAGGGGATTGCTTATTCCACATTAAGCTTGCATCAATCTCATGAGCTCTAAATAGCTGACATCCTTCCCATGACATGTTGCCATTGCAACCTCTAACAGTGTCTAGCAAAAAAAAAAAAAAAAACAGTTCAACCTCTTTCAGCCTGACCTCTGAGAGAAACATTCAGAATCGTTCAGCTTCGGAAATCTTCTATTATGTCGGAAACTTTACGTGCTTAGCAATAAGGAAAGAATTATTACGACGTGATACTATACACTGTGCGGAGGTGAGGGGGAGGGGGATGCGGCTAAATAAGTAGTCAGTGCTCCTGCGTATTAAGTGTTCAGGGTATAATTATATATAACTTACACACACACACACACACACACGCGCGCGCGCGCGTGCGTCTGATTTTATGACATAAAGCAAATATCAGATCAAAGCTGACTTACGTTTTGTGACATTATGTACAATTTTTCTTTTATGAAACCCAGAACATTAGTTGCAAGTTCAGTTCAGTTGCACCAAGATAATCTTACTTATGTTAAACAGAAGAAGAAATCATTGACCAGTTGACATTACAAAATCACTCTTTCTAGAGCAGTGTAAGATCCCGAGACTTGTAAGCTAGGGAGTGGGGCTACGTCTACATATATTGATGTGTGTGCGTGTATGTGCGTGCGTGTGTGTGTGTGTGTGTGTGTGTGTGTGTGTGTGACCTCCCATTGGAGTGATACTACCACTGTCACAATGCCGTGACTGGTCTGAAAACGGCGCTTGGAGAAAATCGTACGCTATGATAACTCTTTCACACTGTTTGTACTACATTTTGACGTGATCATTTCTCTATAATAACTTTAGTACAGAACGTGGAGATTTGGCTTAATACGTATGTGGAAAAAGTCAAATATTCTTCATTTTTATAAGTGATGCACAGGGCTTTCGAGGCTGTAAGGTAGCACATATATATGGATAATTTACCATCTGAACGGCCATACATGATCTGGTGTTTGTCTAACGTTTTTCAGTGAATTTAAATCTGGAATTAGATAATCAAGTAAGGATCCAGTTAGTGTGTTCATGCACCAACGCACAAGATAATACCCTGTATAAATTATAAAAAAACAACTGTAGAACGATACCAATACCACGTTGCAACGTCAACTAGTTTCGATAAGTAGTCTCCTACCTTTTTCCTATACAATTTGGATCAACTCTGTCCTGAACATACTCAATCCACAATCGTTGGAATTATCATAATTTTTCTTTTCAATCAGGCTATACACTAGTGTCAGTGAAAAATCTACAGCAGAGTAAGTTTTAAAAATTATGGTTTTCCTTTCATATTTTTTATACAAATGCATTTAAAATACGTGCATTGCAAACACAGTAGATAAACATAAAATACATAAAATTTAAAATTATATTATGAAGGCCTGTTATTGGCTTTTGTTCTGTGTAAAATGTATGAACTTCATCAAATGATAGGAATAACTCAGTTTTCTCCAAAATGAGAAACGCTAAAATGATATTAAAAGTAATTTGTATCATTTACACTACATAACTCGTTTCAAATATTGGCAATATTTTAAAGAGCACTAAATTCATTGTATTATATAATGTTAAATCTTAATCTAATTTTCGAATTAACTTTGTGACTTTTATTAGATTGTTGATTGGGTCACATTCACATTTTATCGAGCAGGCAGACGAATGGAAGGGACACACCAACACAAAATATTTTTAAAGGCGATATCTAACGATATAACAGATAATGCAAATGTCTGGTTTCGACAAAAATGAGAATTATGCAAAAATATGTATGTGGTAAAACTCATTAGCTACTTAAAGCCCTAACATTATGATAAGACAATATTAGACAAGGTTCTGAACTGAAATCCTTTTCGAAGACCATTAGCCACGGTCTGCAGTTCTAATAAATCCAGACAGCAGTAGCAAATTACGTTATAAAACCGAAGGCATCAATACTTAGAGTCTTGTTCATTTTCTAGACGTTTCCTGACATCTTGCATTTCTCAGATGTAACATTTTATATTACCCGATTTTCTTTCTCGAGTGGAAAAAAAGAACCTTGCAAAATCCTATATCAACTAACCTTTAGCAAGTTATCTTCATTAATGTATACTGCAGTCAACGGGTTTTAGACAATGCCTAATTAAAGCCTTCCTGGGTCCTAAGCACTGAAAATATTATGTCCCCCCCCAATCGAAACTAAAAAAAAATATTATAAGCTAAACAGGTGGGGACATTCTAGTGTTGCCATCATTCCAAATCAAAATACTCGTATACAGATCAAAATGGTCATTTAGTTTTATTATCAACAATTAATCGAAATTTCTTTGGTGCTCGTGGTGGGCTGGTGCCCTAAACACGAGACTAGTGTGCTGAATGGATAATTCAACACCAGTTTTAGAATAAGAAGGAACAGCTAGTATCGTATCTCCTTTTCAACTGTAATTTTTAATATCTTTTTTAACTAAAGAAACCCTTTCGTATACAGCCGAAGTGTTGTTTTTTGTTGATAACTTAAGACTAATTTTTAACGTACACAAAAATTGGATGTACGATTCAAGTCTTAACAATGAAATATCGTGCAAATGACAAGAAAAAGATCTCATAAATTATAATGTCATATTCCATGAAGGAAACGTCTTTAGGAGATCGGAATCACACAAAATATTTAGGCATTACATATATAAGCGATTTAATGAAGCATGCACCAATAAAAATCTTACTTTACGGTTATTAATTTGCCTATAAAATCTGAAAGAGGTTTAGCTTTCAATGTTTTTATTGCTCCTAATTTAAGGTACTCTTGTTCAGCTTGAGACCCTATGAGATGAACTTCAAAAAATCCAAAAGCGAACAACCAGATTTATTACATCTACAATTATGACTACATACGAGAAAATATGACATCGAATTAAATAAATCAACTTGGAATCCCTTAAATCAACTTAGATTGGAAAATATATTAACAATTTGTTTTGAAAAGGTTGAAAAATTGCCACCAAATATCCACTGCTGCAGTTTGACCATTTAAGACGAACTAGTTGAGACCAACATAAGTCACCTGCAAGATTCCTATTGGTCAAATGGATGCGCACACACAGTTTGACTTTCACAACAATATAAAAATTTGCATTTTGTTACCACAACACTATATGACCGCTGTAAAATATTTATAAAAACCAGATTGATGCGTTTTCGAAATCAATATATGTTTATGTTTATGGAATCGTTTTGACGCTTTCAAGTTTGTATCTGTTAACCTTGACTTCATAAACGACAAGACTAGCTAAGCTGAACAAAAACATATCACGAGCAACCATTTTTCTTGTAGGATATAGTCTGGATAATATTTGATATAACAATCGTTCATCCTACAAAACATACTGTCCCGATCATGAAGAGGTAACATAGTAATATAATTTGCCTAAAGTGTAAAAATAAACATTTTTCCCTGATGACAATTCTGCAAAAACAGTGTGTACTAAACATGCTGATGCAGTTGAAAATAGTTGTCATCCAAGCCGTTTTTGAGATATTCTCCTTGCCCCAAACCCATGTGTTTACTGCAATGGGAGGCTAGCTCTCCTTCCTAGCCAACCATTGGTATTTCACTATCAACATATTGCAGAGTAATTGTGGAAGGTGTACATGCCAGACATCAATTTCAAGAACAACACAAGCCCGAAACACCTAATTTACAAATATATCCATATCTTTAATTAGTAAACAATTATTGCTGAAAAAGTCACACCATAGACTTAAGAAATTTGCCAGGTGCCAAATTACGAAACTGTACACTGCCACCTTAGACTGCTAAGTTCACATGGCCATTTTTCACTTCCTGGACTGAAAGAAAACACTAGCCGCTAGCTTCTGTATTACTTTTCATATATATTATAATTCATTTGTTGCACTTTTAGACACTGTTAAATAACTAGTTCAATCTGATTTTTCGAGCACATGGGGGAAGACATTTTGATTAGCTCTCTGCTTTAGATAGTGCATGCTTTACATAGTGACATAGTCGCGTGGAACGAATTTCCTTTGACGTTTAGAGATGAAATGAAAATAATCATATAACTGTCTCTAGCCCTCTCTACTTTAATTAAGTTGAATTTGGTACAATTCATTTAAACAATACTTCTAAGAGTTTTCAAAATTCACAATTGACAGAATTCACTCCATTGATCATATTGCCAATGCAAACAGCTTTACCGTTTACCGGTCCCTCTCTCAAAATTACGTATTAATTGAAGAGCGAAATTTTAATAACTGTAGAGAGACACAGTACAATGGATAACAGAAACAGATCGACTTACGGCAACGGTTAATTCCGCAGATGTCGATAACGCTTCACAACAGTATATAAATTAATCTTCCTCAATACATAGTGAATCTTAGTCTAAACAAATTATCAGTATCATTACATTGCTAGCAATAAATTAATTCAAATAAATTATATTTTTATACAAAAATATTCATTACGTTTTTTTCATTATCTACTTTTTAGATGCAATTAAAGTTTTTATTTTATTTTGAGCTATAATATGCGCGTGTTATGCTTGAAATTGTTACTAACCGTAGTGAGAAGAAATTAAAATAGAACGCGCGTTCGAATCTCTTTGCTTTGTAATAAGGAAATGCATATTAACAAAATAACTGCTCATGGTAATTCAAAGTGAAATTAACTAAGTAGTATTTTATTTTCAGACATTTCTTAAACACATATCTGCAATTTATTAATGTGAGCAAATCTGACAAAACTTTCATCCATTAATGAAAAATAAAAATAAATATATTGTCAATAATTTTAAGGCCTTTTCGTTAAAGTATCGGGAATAATTGTTGTTCATAAATGCATATCACAATGACTTTGTAAAAAGGAAACAACATTTTTTGATTGAATCGCTAAAAAAAGACTGATTTATATTCTTGATTGCCTATTTCCTGATTATTTTCTGGCGTCGGAATATATTTGCAATACCAATAATTTAGAATCCGCCTCGGATGTGGGAGGACACGGGTTGGAACTCCGGCCGAGTTATACCAAAGACTTATAAAAATGGTACTAAAAGATGCATCGCTTGGCGCTCAGCATTAAGAGGTTAGTGCTAGGACTGGTGAGCATGGTGTCAGGATAATGTGATTGGGCGGGACATCAGGATAATTGCCAGCGGCGTGATTCTTCAGTGCTAAGCATCACTGTACATTGCCATGCTGCCGACATCGTTGTAATATAACTGAAACAATTGTTAAAGCTACGTTAAAAATTAAAATTACATACACGCACACACACGCTCACACACAGTTTACTTCTTGTTTAGGCTAATTCGTTTAACGAATTATGGGATCACTTAATCATAAATATGAATCATTTATGATAATGCAATTTAAATTTAAAAAAATGAAGAACACTTTAAGTTAGCATTGTGAGGTAAATATTTTACTTCCGGTGTATAAGAAGGAATTTATAAGATATCGTCATTGAATAAGGTATACGACCAATATGAAATGAAAAAGTGCTAGTATTTTTCATTTATTTCTTCGGGTTTTAACTTCTTTTCAGCCAAAGACAGCTTGTTTGGTGCTCGAGGTCCAGGAAGAAGGAAGAGAACGTACACAAGAACAGAACCTAGGAGAAGCATCCTTGGACAAGAGGAAAAGGCTTAACTTTCATCAGATTTTGCATATTTGTGTCGCAAGAGAGCAACGCATTTTCAATCTTAAGTCATTGTTATATTAGAACTGTTCAATGCAAGCAATACCATAGAGTACACGAAACGTTATTAAGATACTGTGAAATTAATTCTTGTTTCTGTCTGACACCACCCCACTCTACTCCTTTGGAAGAAATGCAATAATTCTCCGGTATCAGGAACTGAGAATCATCCATTCCACACACCTCTCTCACCCCTTTGAGCTATCTTAAACTGTTTTGTTTTTATTTCTTTCTTGATTGTTAATATGTAGACAAATGCAACAAATCCTAGTTATTAAGTACTCCCTGATAGAGTGAACAACTTTATCAGATCCAAGAGAGCACAGACGTGGGGAAATAGGTTTGCTTTATCGAATTCTTTGTCACTTGTGTGAATTCCAAATCATTAGTTTTCACAATGATCTAGTGCGTTTCCAGGAAACAGTTTCTTTTATTGATACAGATTGTGACTACTTAAGTCGAACACTCATAAAAACAGACACACCAGCACACGAAATATCTTAATTATTTTTAAAATAAAAAAATCGCCTTTTACTTTTTTCTTGTTTTTTTTCGTACAAAAAGACAATTCACTTGTAACTGACATAATACTTATCATAGTTAATAAAAACTTCTATGTAAATTAAATGAAAAATGTCAAAATACCACGGATTGAAACTGTATTTGTCGTTTAGCATACACTACGTTCATGACCTCTAAGCTGAATAAACTATTGTCAATACCACGTACAAGCTGTCTATCAATATCCTCACCTGTTTGAAAGTAATTTGATTGGTCAGCAATACTTTTGAGTATCTGATATTCTATACGATTGAGAGATGGCACGGTGGTTGAGAGGTCGGGTTGGGTATTTTTACTAGTTGTGGCAAGTCTTAACGTGGCCTTAAGTTATAATACTTAAAACAGTTCATTTCTACTTAATAACTGACTTAGAAACATCATTACCGTTATGGTGATAGACCTATCGCCAAAACACAGATGACCACGTCAAGAAATTACCATAGGACTTATATAAAGTATTTCTGAGAATTTGTTTTATATTTTTACGTCTAGACTTAAATATTCATGAAGACGGATAAACAATGTTTATGTTATGGTCAGTGTCACACATCGAACCAGCTACAGGGTTGATGTTTATGTTATGGTCAGTTATATTTTTATTTAATGTAGAGCGAAAAATACCTAGATGTCAAAATAGAAATTGTAAAAGCTAATGTTGGCATTATGCAGTGCCACATATCGAACCAGGGTTGATCAGTGCTTCGTCGATACTGGTATGTGTTAAAGGCTGTATTACAGTGGCGTAGCAAGTCATATGCATATACACACGTGTAAGGTAGAATAAACCTTTTATGATGTTTCAAGTTCAAAGATGTATCTCAGCTCTCCTTTCTACCCTCTTGATCAGACGATTGATTGGCTACGTCCCTGTTGTTATATAACAGTAGGTCATTCATTACATGACTGAATTTATAAGACCTTTCTGGACATTAATAACAAGTTTTCAATTTGGATATTGGGCTCAAATTGAACATCAACAAATATAAAGTTCACGCCAGAGCGATGTTGAAAGCGTGAAGAAAGTAACATCTTGACATTGTTGCAAATTAATGAAAAGTGATAGGGAAACGCTTTTTGTAATGTATTGTTAGAGCCTAGAAGGACAATGCAGGTTTGCTGTATGCCTTCTTATGAGACTATTATGTTGTGTGTACCAGATTTATGCTTATCTGAAATATCTATGAATTGTTGCTGATATTTCGAGTCTATACAAAGTTTTTTCTTCTTTTCATTAAAAAACTGAGAGTTACATGTTGCTAAGTAACATTTTTAAGGTACTCTGTAAAATTGTTGAACAGGTCTCGCTTTATTAATTTAGTCTTTATATTATAATGCCGTATTGAAAGGCAAAAGACAATTACATAATTTTTTTATTGCGTTAACGAAATGTAATTGATATTTTCAGGAAAAATACACTATTCAAACTGTCATTTCTATTGAGAGAATTATTAACCTATCTGATCCAATCTACAAATGAAAGAGTAGTAATGGAATGGAATATATATAGTAAATGAATAGTAAATGTTAGGATGTTTATCTTGTTGGACAAATCCCTTGCTATTGTTTTTAAAACATTTTATAAGCATGATCTTTTTTGAAGATGATGCGTCTCAGACAGTTTTCTTTCGTTATGAGGAACATACGTTTTATTCAAACCTGAATATATTAACAACAAAAGCTTCTGTTTATGTAAAAAGTAAAGTCTTCATACCAGCCTTAGAATATTGTTATCTACAGCTGTCTTTAAATATACAAAGATGGCGGTCTTACCCGACCAAAATATCTTTGGAAGAACAATTCTGATATGGCCAGTGCTTTTAATAATTTTGATATAGAGCCGTCAAAGTCGTCCTATGCTAAATTTCCAAGCCGATTCTATAGAATCCAGTACAGTCACTCAGATCCAGTACAGTCACTCAGATCCAGTACAGTCACTCAGATTGTATTGTACATTTTTCATGAATCTGACTGTTTCCATTTCGAACGTGCCTAGGTGTGATGAAAGAAGCGAATTATACTTTGGCTGTAATTAGTGTCTGTGGATAATCGGTGACCGAATTATGCGAACAGGCATGTAATTTGTCAACTGGTAGAAAACCTTCAAAACGAAAGTTTAACAGTGGAGGGATTGGTTTGTTGCTTTACATCACAGCAATACAGGTTATTTAGTGCCGTACCCCGGCAATTGGAGTAAAGTGCGACTCGTACGGTAGCTGACTCACGTTGGTCCGGCTGTAGGATTTGGGTTGCGAGTCCGGCACCCTAATATCTCAGCCAACAGAGGTAGGAAACCTCCGTTAATGTTCAGACCTGGTAGTTGCAATAATTGTTCATCTGCTGATGCTTAAGTTTAGAAAAAACTGGACAGTAATGTCCAATAAACCTTAACGTGAAAGATCCTGGTACAACCATACAGAGAACACATACACGTAGCAGTTATAGTTTAAAAATGTGTATATCCATTATTCCATTGAAAAGTAGATTCTCTATTTAAATTTACTTTCGGAAAATAGATCGAGAGAATAAATTGTTTGACGATATTTCATTTTTACTATATTGCAAAAGTGATGATGTTTGCAGGGCCAGATTAAGACTTTGCTAGTTAAGATGGGTGGGTGGGTGGGGAAGGGCACTATAGATATACAGATACACCCCGAATCCAGTCCTTAAATATTATTAAACAAATATAAGTTTGTACACGCAAAAAGTGGGACCTTATGACTAGGAGAACCTTAGGCCTTGCATGTATGTTTCGATCCAAGCCAAAAAGTTCTGAAAAATCGTTCTCTTTACTTTTACATCTCAGAAGTTGTATGTTGTTAGATTGGGTTTATTTCTTGCAAAAAATAAAGAATAAAAAATCCAGTCAAAGATTGTTAATTAAGGAAGTAATTTGTCAGTGCAACACTACTTCGCATTGGCCTAAAATGTACATCGATGAAACAGTATATTGGATTGTAAATGTTCCGAATAAAACTTTAAGAATTCCAGTGTACATGTTTTTCAAGCTTATTGTATATCTTTTCTTTGAGGCCGAGATTATTTGGTTATCTCTGTGTATGTGTGTGTGTGTTCTTTATTGTCTCATGAGAAGACCTTGCTTTAAGTCGCATTGTATGCAGTTTATTATTTACCCTGTGCCGTTTCCAACTTTTGCTTTAAATTGTATATATCACTCTCTGCATATATCCACAAATTAAGTAGTTAAATGGTGCGATATAAGGACAAGAGAACTTCTATCTTTAAAAGGATTTGGTCTCTATACGAACAAGGGAAAATTTAACATGGAAATTAAACATGGTTGGACGATATACGGACAAGGGGAACAGTGTTGTAAGTGGCTGACCTCAATCGGATGGTGATTTAGCAACACTGTTCGAGTTGACCTCAATACTTGCTAATTCAGGTGTGTAGGTATATGAAATGTTTATAAAAGGACAAACAAAACATAGACACAAAAAGTAAACAAACAAATACATAACATATCCAAAATGTCTGGTCTAGTCTCCTCACACACACCAACACACGCACGCACGCACACACAAATTAAATTTGAGTGTAAGACTAGACGATGAAATCCCTCAGTCCTGCTATGACATACGTTAGATACCAGCCAACATCCCATACACTCTAGCCAAAACGTTTTGTGCTAGCTTAGAATGTAAGAGAAAAGAGAAGAAATTCCAGAAACCTACTAACTCATACCATTTATACCATGCAATATCCCATTAAACACTCTATCTAAAATGCATTAACTATTAACGTGCATCCAACTAAGACTAACATGCAGGCGCATTATGTGTCGCCCTTGGAAGATCAGAATCTTTGGTTTCAAGTCATAAGTCAAACGAACAGAATATAACCTAGGCCGATAAATCAGCCCATCCTTCGTGATGTTGATTTTCGGGTGAGAGACTGATATCACATATTCATTAAAATATGCAATTATTTGCATACAATTTCGTCTGCACACACTGGTGTACATTTTATATACTTACTGGTATTTCTCGTGGCTGTGCAGCTAACGTCAGCAGTAGAGTTCTTTTGGTGATCTGTATATTATATTTCCGGAGCATATTGTATGTTTGGTTACTTGCATATTCACCTGGAATAACACAATTATTTGTCATGTGGCCATTTTTAATATTGCTCTTGATATGGCTGTTATCAATATACGGTATGTATCTAAAGTGTACGCTGGTTTGTTCCGAAAAGATTTGCATGCAGCAAAATTGCACATTTTAATGAACAGATCACATCAGACCCACATATCTTCCATTAGCATCAACAAGGATGGGGGGGGGATGAATTATCGGTCTCAATATACCCTTAATTGCGTGTCTTGAAATCTGGGTCAATGATGTTTACATTTTGTTGAGTATTGTGCACAAATATCTTTTAATATAATGCTTTGTAGAAATGACAACAAATGCCCTGCATTTAATTTTAAAGAATTGAAGTAATAAGAATTTCTCGTATCTTTAAAAATTTTAAAATTGAAAATCACGAAAACGCAAGAAATATTTGATAGCATGAAGCTGATTGAAACTACACGTTTTCTGCAGAAATACCTTTACCAATTGAGTTCTGCTTTATTTTCTGTTTAAATTAAATTTTAGCTTTAGTTAGTGTCTAATTGGATATAATATTCATGACCGGCTATGGAAATCCATAAAAATTTCTCTCAATATTTTCTACTTCTGGTGAAATAAAAAGTCCCGATTGCCATTTTGTAAAAAAATTGAAATCACTATCATTTGTTAATTACGTCTCCATTGTTGTGATATTTTTGTCAAAAAGATACGAAAGGGAAATATATTACGCGCATATCAATAGATGCTACAATGATTCATTCGGTCTGAGAATAGTTTCTGTCTACACTGTTTATTCATGTATAGATTTTCTTTTCTTAAATTTCACATTTTTACCTACTTGCAGGTGTTTTAAAAGTTTTCGTGTCTAATAAAATTTCCCAAAATATCAAATGTTTTATTTTTCTTCTGTTTGTTTTTGTTCAGGAGGGGAGATCTAAAAAAAGAGAGCAAATGTGCAAATGCCTTTATGACAGTATTATAATTTTAGTAAGGGAACTAACTCAACTACATTTTGAATGTCAAGTCATATATGGTTCTTTCCCTTGTACATTGCTTTAATTGGTATATTTTTCAATTTTGCTTTCCCAAAAGTGACTAGAGATCACAGCAAATAATATACTTTTATTAAGGTACACTTTTTAAGTACACGAAAACTGCAAGTCTGAAATATGGGCAAAGTTTCAAATTTTCAGGATTTGATTGACAGTCGAAACATAAATATCGAAATTGGACGACACAATGCATATCCATGTCGTTTTCAATGATCTATGAATGATAACAATATCATATGGGTCAAACATAAAAATGGAGAGCTAATAGAAAGTCACAACGTACTGGCAGTTGTTATAAACTCAGCTTTATAATGTACTCGCACCATTGACCAATGTAAAATATCTCTCCGTCATATTCATGAACAAACTTATCGGGATGGATGGATGGTTGGATGTACGCACGCACGCACGTACGTACGTACGTATGTGTGGGTATGTATGTATGTATGTATGTATGTATGTATGTATGTATGTATGTATGTATGTATGTATGTATGTATGTATGTATGCATGCATGCATGCATGCATGCATGCATGCATGCATGCATGCATGCATGCATGTATGTATGTATGTATGTATGTATGTATGTATGTATGTATGTATGTATGTATGTATGTATGTATGTATGTATGTATGTATGTATGTATGTATGTATGAATGAATGAACACAGCCAACCATTCACAGTCCTCCCCCCGCTCGGTCTTCTTTCTTCCTCCAACGTTTCTTGGTAGAGCCTAAACCTAGACTTTTTGGCCTCCTTCTCCCAGTCTTCGTTCTCCTCTAGCACCAGTCTGAGTTTTGGACGACGTGTGGTGTGAGTATTTGTGAGCCCTTTTCTTGGAACTTCTTTCAATGCAGATTAATAGTGGACTATTACGGAACAGTATATGCAACACATACATCATTATTACACAACCTTTATCTGTGCAGGAAATACATATTGTATTAAAATGTGTTGTCGAATATTATCCATGCTTGCTAATGTATTGCTATTTGATAGGCGAAAATTTTACTTCTGGAAAGAAGTACGCGACTGGAATAGTCCAAGAAAAGAAGTTCACTTAGAACGAGTGGAACAGGTGAACATGAAATTAAAACAATGTTAGAAACAGTGGTACAAGAACGGGAGATAGAGAGAAAATATTACAAATCAACAAAGAACTACAGTAGAAATAGAAATGAATGAGAAAAAAGGACAATTCGTGCGAAATTAGAGGCAATTAATTTAGTAGAGACTAGAATAATACCAGAGCGTGTTCATAGATTTCCTTTGACACACATATATCTAAAATAATATACACTGACTTGTTTATGTCCTAGTTTGGTCATTTTAATTTGTACCCCATGGATGTACAGATTAATTTTTTCCTCATGTGTTTTCGTGTTTTAATTCTTTTTCTGGTTATACATTTTGAGCAAACATTAAACAAATCTAAAATAAATGGCTTTTGTCGTTGTCGGTAATCTGAGAATTCTTAATGGAATAGTTATGGCTGCATAATTATCTTCCTCTTCTGTTCCCAAAGTGATTGACGAGATCGATCTCATCAAAAGTGTGAGGCTTTGTCCATCATTTGACGTGTTAACTGCATGACCGAATGGTTCGGGCAAAACCGAGCTTGTCAAACGCTTGATCGAACAAAAATCATACTTGTTTGATGGTCCACCATGCGTGATGTTACAAAGAATAACAATCGGTGTACACATAACTTCAAGAAGTCAAAGAGAATCTATTTGGTTTATAAAAGGTATTCCTCGCGAACACGATGCGATTGTGCCTGAGTTTAGATAAACACATATAGTTATCTTCGATAAGAAGATGAAGAAGACATTAAACTCTGGCTTACACACAAGGATATCATCGTAATGTTACTATCATTTATATTACACAATTTTTTTTAAGAAAGTGAATCACATGGTACAACGAGTCTCAATGCGCATTGTGTAATATTGTTTAAATATCCAAGAGATAAGTCTTAAGTGTAGGTGATATAAAAACAGGAACACATTTTTTTAAATTACGCGCACGACGATGCTACTGAAGCATTTCATACGCATGAACCCACAAATTTAGAACCCACATCTACTAATTATTTGAGATATAGTGCCAATTTGTTTCACCTTTGGTGCCAAGAAGGAGGTCCTGTAATTTGTACATCCCTTTTGGCGTCGATCGGAAAAACAAACATTAATTATAAAGCTGCATTCACTGCTTTTCTTTCAAACATTATTGAGCAGAACATGCTTTCAATCTCATCCTTCCTCCAAAACGAGTACTGAAATGCATGACATCTGTCGTGATAAAAATACATAGTTCCTTACATATTTGTTACAAGCCAGTCTCAAAGAAATTTTACGATTATTTACTGTGAAAACCAGTCAGTTAAGACAAGGGATCATTCACATACACCATCAAATCAAACTTCAAAAAAACTCTCCCACAAAAAAAACAAACAAAAACATTAAGTAGCTTTATCTCAAGAATCGAAACTCAAACCAAAACTAAAATTAATATTTAAACCTCTTGAAATGTTCTCCTTAGCAAGAGTCATCATTCGTTCCCTTTAAAAATAGGATCATAATGAAGAAACAAAAAGAGAAATTACCACATTCAACAAAGACAAATACGGTTTATTCCTTATATTTGAACATACTGAAAAATGTGTATTACGAAACATGGTTTAAGCAAGGTATTATAATTGTGAATGATTATAATGGTATGACTCGGTGGATGTAAACTAAGTAATAGATAAGAGCAAAACAAACCCATTAAGTTTTGTAAAATTTGACAAATGATTTATTTCCATAGAATACAAAATAAAAACTTCCAAAAAAGGACCAGGTTAACTACAAAATAGTTATACACAAGAAATTTAAGATATAATCGTGGAGAAAAAGCCAACAAATAATAAAAATTATAATTCAGGCCTATACAAATCCCTCTGCCCACTCAAGCTAAAATTCGGTTCAGGCAAGCTCAAATTCGAAAGGCACTTGCAAGTGGACATGTCCAAAAAATTAAGATGAACACAAGATACAAGAAATGTTATTTAACGTGGGTAGTGTGGGTAACATATAGCAACTCTGTGTGAGCTAATTAACCGACAAGGGGTCGTGCTCAGTTCCTAATGCTTTATATCCTGCAAGTTTTATCCCGTGCGATCTCGCCACAATACATATATTAGCACCTCTATTTAGCTGCAGCGCATTCTTCTTCTTCTTCTTCTTCTTCTTCTTCTTCTTCTTCTTCTTCTTCTTCTTCTTCTTCTTCTTCTTCTTCTTCTTCTTCTTCTTCTTCCATGGCTATAGTTTAATCTATCTATTGTATGTATCTCTTCCATCCAATAGTTAATGCCATGGCCAGTCTCGCATTTTCTCGTGCAGATGTGATAACGTGAATATTTACTATTTAAATAAAGTTATGACAGATAAGGAAAAAATACATGTATTTATAATTTAACTTATCAGTTATATTGTAATAAGATTTGGACGTTTCAGGGATTCGCCGACTTTCCGGTCCCCATTTAGCCTCGTTAGATTGCCGATTCTAAACAACGTCTTTTCAAAGATAGCATTGATGCGTGAGCCGATTTTATAATGAGTAGGTGTTAATTGCTAAAATTGCAATGGTACGATTTTTTTGACAGACGTGATTGGAAATAAAAGGCATCACCAAACACGGGGCTTAAAAATGCTGTTTTCATGATAATTAAAGGAGACTATATACATACTGTTTGACAACCAATTAAATGGACAAATATAAATGTCCTCAAATCGTATCGAGAGTCGGATTCTAAAATATTTAGATGCATCTCGTCGATTTGAGGCTGCCTAGATGATAAATGTTAAACAAAAGGATAAAGTAAGTGTTCACAAATCCTCGAGTTGTGAATATAAATAAATTGTTACTCTCTTTGTCTCTCTGTCTCTGTCTGTCTGTCTATCTCTCAAAAATGTAGTTATTCCCTAAATCATTTCCACCAAACACGTTCTCTGTCTATATTCATGTACGTGTTTGCTTTTGCTCTTCCAAATGTATCAACATTCTAACTCTTTTTAATGTACATATATATCTATTTACGCGCATATTTACACATATTTTTTGTTAACTTTTATTATCTATACATAATTCAACGGTGACAAAAGTGATAAAGGAACGAAAAGTTTCAATAAATATAACGTGATTTCCTTGAAATATAATTATTGGTTACTGCATTTGTATGGGAAAAATTGAACAATTTTTTTTTTCTTATGCGTAATACAGTACGACCTTGTGGGTTCAGTATTGGTCAGAAAAACAGTTTATATTTTCCCACACAAATGCAGCAACTTATTTGTTATTTACACTTTTAGGTTTCCTACCTTAGGCTTAATAATAAAGGAATACTAACAAGAAACAGAGTAATTGAATGTATGCTGTATTTCAAAATAAATATACTCCGCCCAGCGACTTTTTAACTTCTTCGCGAGCTCGATATTAGTTTGAAAAATTCTCATTTTCTTCTACTTAAAATTTATATTTAGAGTCATATTTTGAATGAATGCGCATTGAATAAGACTTTTACAGTTTGTCTGGAATGAATGGATTGTGTTTTTCTGTTGATCCAACTCAATTTTGCTTTTTTGCTTATGATTGACTGGTTTTATTGGCTCAGTCCATTGCAGTAAGGAGAATGTGATTTAAGTTGGTAATGTAGTCAAAATTACAGTACGCTTTCGGTGTGTAACTGGTTTCCATGACATGGGTCATGTCATTCGGATTTACAGAACTACAAAAAATGCATAAATGTAAGTATATTTATTACCATTCGTATCACCAGCCAAAGAAGACACATGTTTATGCTGTCACATGCTAACATGCTTGCTGTTGGAGGGACTCCCGATATGACCGGTATCAAACAGTGCATGTCTTCTATCGCTAGCCTAACACTGTATAATAAAAATAATAAAACGGGGAAAATTGCAACGCAGCTGTTATATGAGATTCCATTTAGCCAACTGAAATAATTATTTTTCATCCTCTTGGCTTATTGTCTTTGATGCTCTTAGTTTCCTACCTAAACCTTCAGTAGCATTTATATTTCGAACTAAATGTTTTAACTAAATGGCAAAATTGTACGTATCTGACAGATATGCGATAGTCATTGGCCTCATTATGCTTTTCCATGCTATTGTAAAGACCTTAAAAAGCACTGGTCATAGCCTGAACCATTCTATTTGTGAAAAGTTACAAATATTTCTAATAAATAACTGTTTAAATGATCAGAATGGTATTTTCAATTATTGCGTCTCTCACGTTTGTTGTTGTCATCGCGAATATCACGTTCGTTCCTTTTCTTGTTTGAATGTTTGAACTGTCACTCAGTGAACTCGTCCACATCGTTAACTTTATCATTTCTACTTTCAAATGGACTAACCAGCTTGTTTAGTTCATTCAAAACAGATGTAAAAATCAAAAGCTAAAGTGCCTGCTATATGAGCGTACATTGTTTGTTTACAATCAACATAGTTCCTAATACAGCATACTAATTTTGGACAACGTATCGGGCATTATCATTTCATGCAATACGGATCATACTGCATTGATCCTGACTGTAAAGTTAACGGATAAAAAAGCATAACATATTTTATCTTATTGTTTTATACATGTTAGAATATTATACTTGTGACAGTAGTATAGGAAAATGAGGGTTTTGGCCCACCACCCCCTCCCACACCTCCTCCCCCACCCCCGCCAAACCCTCATTTTCCTATACTACTACTATGTAGACAGATATTTTGTAACCAGACAAAACAACAGGTGTTGGAATGCGATAAGCTCTGTCAACAGAAGTGACGAATTTGTTAGAACAACGTATGTGTGGAATATGATTATTCTAAAGACGGCAAATAGCATTTTACCACAAATTTTTTATCAGATAACAGGATGAAAATTAAACTGTGCATTAGAACGTTTCAGTTAACAAGGCGGAAATTAAACTAGAATTAGAATGAAAATATTATTTTATATCTCATTACCAATGATTAATGTTTCAACTGTTGATATTAAAAATACTTCACTATCACGACTATAGATACTAAATTTTACTTTACCGCTCACACAGCGATGGGACTCAAACAAATCTTTCATTTCTGGTTTGTTCAGAGGATATTTTTTGTTGATAAAATATACCTTTGACCGATCGAGATCAATTGTGAGTTTAGTATAGTTTTGTTGGCTAATGGGGCTGTGAACGTTTTTAAATTCTGCTAGCAACTTTTGATACAATTGTTCGAGATAATTGAAATACACGCTGTTATCAGATCTGATGAGCGAAAGTTTTAACTTGTCACGTGTTCCATTAAAACATATACCTGATGTTTCATTATTAAATTCAACTGTCAATTGTTTACCGTCCATCATTAGATATTTGATGTTACTATTGTAGCTATTTGTCATTGTCAAATTTTCAAACATTATCTTATAAGTTTAGATAAAATTTCAGTTGGAAAAGATAATGTCGAGTATAGATCTATCATCATGACAATACCCAAGGGCAAATGTATCTACTCCATTTTTACAATAGCGTTTGTCATCAAAATTATACAATCCACGTTTGATAATGACATCTGTTTCGAGTTTATGATGATTAGTTCGAATTGCCATAGCTCTCATAAAACTAACACCGCCATCAAGCGCATACCTGTAGTCATCAAATTTCATAAACTTTTTAACAAAATCACGAGGCAGACCTTTTGCTTTTTTCGTTATTTTATTATTGTCCAATAATATGGCATACATCTTACTACGTAATCCGATAAAGTATTTGATAGCGCTTGAGTTCATTTCATCTTTAAACTTACCAATAAACTTTTTATTTGTGTCGTCATGAAATTTACTGTCACGTGGATAATCGGAAAGATCAAACAGATGTCGATTATTGTACATGTCCTGATAGATGTCCTCACATTCGATTTCATATACGAGCGAATCAGTATCAGTAAACAATAATCTACTAGCCGGCCACTGATTTTTAACAAAAGTGTAATGAAAATCGTACATCAGCCACTTTGATAAATCTAACACTGCAGCTCCAACATAGATCGGCTTGTTTAGTTTTAGATTTACTTTTCTTCTTTGTATCGCAACAAGATTTTCATTAAATATTTTCATGCTCACAAAATCATCGTCTGACACAAGTTTGTTTCTGCGATTGACATCATTAACTATTTCAATATTTACGCGTTTCCTAATATTCGCCATCGTCTTACCAAAAACGGAATTGTTCATCAGTTTAAAGAAGTTTTTTTCAAACTCTGTTTTCGCTGCAGCCTTTCTTGAAGTGTTTGAGTTAATATAACCTCTCATCCACGGCGACTGATTAAATTTTAGTACACGATGAACTTTTCTCAACACAAGACCAGCATCGACTGCTTGTTTTAAAACTTTGTAATGCAAAACGTAATTTTTCTTATCAAGTAAATTTGGTACTAGTTTCTTGACCATGGAATGTTGCCTTGGTGATGTTAACGCTTGTTGTTCTTTTGATAACAAACTATAATCTATGACCATCGATTCCGCACAGAAAGGGTAATCGTTATGTAATTTGTGTAGCGAATTTGGATAATCAAGATCAACTTCAACGAAATAGGAAACATCTTCGGGTATCTTTTTATCTGTCTCCGATATAAATCGATCAGCCGTGATCCAATGAAATCCACCAAGAGGCATTGGTTCTGCCATCGAATACCCGTACAAGTTATTACAATCTAGATAAACTATATACTTCGAAGGAAGGTTAGGGTTATACTGTTTCAAATATTTGTTGTTTGCTTCAGCATACTTTTTTGTTATCACGCTAATACCGCCTCTGATACCTTTTTCAATAAAATTGAACATATCAACGTCAGTCAGTAATTCTAACCTTACCTTGCTAAACTTTAGCAGTGCATCCCATGACAACCCAGGGGCAGAATAATATCAGCAAGGATCTAGTCCATAATTATTATAACTCACTTCTCGAAAACTTTCAAAAACATCTGCTAATAATAACACGTCAGTTTTCAAAAACAATCATGATAATCACCAAAAGTCTCACAATCAAACTCTTTCCAGATATCTTGTGCATACCTGTACTCATCATCAGTTATATTTTCATATTTAAGTTGTGAGTAAAATTTATCTTTGCCAGGTAAAGATGTTTCATCAAATTTACTCCAGTCGTCGAGGTATTCGTATGGAAAAACTCCTTTTTTAGCTAGTAGATTAAATTTATCTCCAAAACAGTCTCTTAGGTTATCAAATTTACTACAACCTTTTACTAGCTCATCTAACGAGGCTGTCATAAACTGCAGGCTGTCAATAAAACGCAATTTACCTAGCGTAACTGACATGTACTTTTCAAAATTATTTGGGATGCATTTGATGACGTTATCGAGTTTTAGACGAGATTTTATATCAGGATCACCAAAAGCTTCTACTATAATATGGCTATCATATCCACGAAAATTGTGAAGAATAACCGGAATAAAATCTGGAGCATGAAATTTTAAATTAGACTGATTATTAGCCGCTCCACGATACTCTCCGGTCAAATGACAATGGTCATGTACTTTTTTGTTGTCAGTATCAAAAGCTTTTTCACAAATATGACAAATTTCTGCTTGCTCGTGATCGGATTCTTGTTGAGGTGTTAATTTTAACATTGGCGTTACTTTTTTCAAACGAGTAAATATATTATCAACTTCGTTAATCAACTGCTTGAGAAGCCAAACAGCTGGATTTTTACCACAATATAATTTAATTGGTTTAGATAATCTAGAATCAGTACAACAAACTACCTTATACGCTACTCCACACGGAACATGATTTTGAACTTTTCTTGTACTCGATTGATTAGGATTATTTTCTACGCCAAGTACAGGTTGAAGTAAACACTCAAAATCAGCGTATATAACGAAAGGAATTTTTAGTTTGTGATTATGATGGACAAACTGTAACACACTATCTTTTTTAGATGGCATTGTTATTCTTTGCACATCATTACAGTACTGCAAATGCTTTTGTAATGTTTCATTGTTAGTACAACCTTGCAAGCAGCGGTAACAAAAGAACTTTTTGTTCATATTTTTATTGTACTGTTTACCAACTAGTCCGTTAAAGTTTTTAATCCAAACGTAATGATTTTTGTAAAACAGTAAATTTATAGTCGATTGTGGAGCTTTTTCTGAAATATATCTCGGGTATACATCCTCTTTTTCATCTAGTCCGAAAACGTTAATTGAAACATTATTTTGCTTTTCAAATTTTGGTATTTGATTTTCTGCCACAGGAAAGTTAATACCTTTAAAATTTAATCTAGACACGTGACTGATATATTTTTCAACGCGATCAGCGTGTTTTTCTGCTGGAAATAGTGCGGAAAGAACAGCCCATTGGAAACACTTGTTATCTACGTTTTTGATGCTTATACAACATCTTTTACTTTTTATTTTTGGTGGCAGGTCGATGTATGAACTACCTCGTAATGCGTTATATTTCATCGTGTGAAACAATATTTCTTTGATCATTTCAAACTTCCAACCCGAACCTAATTCAGCGAGTTCCTCTATTTTTTTTCCAGATTTCTTGGTGTATTTCATCAGATAGTGATAACAGATCAGTCCCAAGCAAAACACGTCTTGATTTTGCGTTCATATAAGGTTCTGCAATTTCTTTGTTAGTTAATTCTTCCGTTATAACTAACTTTGAAAATATAACATGATATTGCACAAATAATCTGATACTTTTGTGTTTTTCGAGCTCACGTTTTACAGTTGTCTGTAGTAGGTGGTAAAGATTTACTGCATTAAAATTTACCAAAACAATTTGATTATCAAACTGATAACTATTATCAAAACCTGCAAAAGCAGTCGCTATTTTATCAGGTTCTCCCATAAGACTTCTCTTAGCTATATCACGCAATTTTAACATTATTATACTATAATGTAATATCTAATTGATAATTTCTTCACACTGCGCATGCGCTAAAAATCAATTAGAGATAAAAAATCTCCTATAATATAATGACAGCAAATCTAACAAACACATGTGAGCAAGAAGCATATCAAATTCACCCAAAGTATAACTTTATCTCACACTGCGCATGCGCTAAAATTAATTAGAGATAAAAAAAATCGCCTATAATATAATGACAGTAAATCTGACAAGCGCACATGAGCAAGAGATTTATCATGTTCACCCAAAATACAACTTATACGCTGGAAATACATTAGGTTCAGTTATTAACATCAAAACTAGAATATCTGTTGGCAAACTAACGTCAGCGGGTTATACGATTAGTGTAAAGGGAGATAATGCCGAGAGGATTGCAATGTTTAGAAAAGATTTTATTTACACGTTGTTTTACGATGATATTCCAGAGGGACAGCGTGTATATCACGTGAACGATAAAGTCACTGGTGACAACATTGAAAACTTATCCTTAGAAGATGAGTTTCAGCCACATCCTGTCTTTGATTTATACGAGGCTAACGATTGCGGTATTATTATAAACAGAAAAACTAAAAAAGTTCTTGGTACTATGAACAATATGGGATATATCAGGGTAACTGTTAGAGGAACATCGACAGATCAAGTTTGTTATACTGGTCATAGGTTTGTTTACGAGGTGTTCAACGGATCTATACCCAATGATCTGGTTATTAATCATATTAATAACGTAAAAACTGATAATCGATTGAGAAATCTGGAGCTAGTGACGCAACAGGAAAATGTGAGAAAAGGACGAGGTGGTGGTATTAATTATAGATGTCCAGCAAAACCTGTTATTTCAAAAAACCTTGAAACGGATGAGGAGATTGAATTCAAATCGATTTCAGCTGCGGCGAAATATTATAAGATAAATCCCGCAGTCGTAAAATTTGTAGCTGATGGAGTAATAAAATCAACTTTTTCAAGCGAAGACGATGCTAGGATTCGTTTTAGATATGATGATCAATAATATTTTGTAATTCAGTTTTAGTCAAGCAATGATGAGCAAATGCTATGATATCATCGTGATTAAATTTTAGCGTCGTTACTGCACTTTCATTAATTTTATTTTTTCTGCTGCTGTTAGCAATATTTTATGAGAATCACCTTGTATTACAATAACGTCAACACTATAACCCAACAAACATTTTATTACCGCTTCGGCTAGTTCGTTGTAATTTAATATATTAACTTTTTGGTGATATTTTATCTCATCAGTCATCTTATAACAATAATTTAGATAAAAATATATTATAATAATGGACTTGATGAAACGACTCGCTGAACTCTACAAACAAGATACTAGCGACAAAGTCGCCAGCGATAAGGTCGTCAGTGATGAGGTCACATTTTCCAAAGATTTCATAGACAAATCTATTGGTTATAATGAAGATGATATTTTATATAACAGCGAATCTGATGATGATGGTGAAATAGTCACTGTTGCTGACAGATCAAATTACAGCAGACCAACAACTAAACGATATAATGTCAAGTATCACATTGCAAAAAAATAATGGAATTTAATTTTACCGTTGCCGAACAACAAATGTTTTGGCAGCTAATCAAACCTTTCTTAAACATCAGAATTCCAGGCCGACAGAAAAATATCAAATTCGATTTCATATTTGTCAAGATTTTTAATCTAATGACGATCTCTGACGATCGTAAGCAGTATCTAATATCGTTATGTAAACCAGTAAAATGTAAATCTGTCAAACAAAAGTATGAGAAAATTTATAATAACATTATATCATAATCTGCTTAGTTGGGATCCAACTGTTAAATTAATCGCTATACCCACGCCATTTAACTAAACTTTTATTTCCTTTTTTTCTAATCACTTTCTCGATAACAAAAACATCCTGCTCAGTTTTTTGTAGTTCTTGTTCATAAAAACTACCTACGATCGGTTCCCCTGCCAGATCTTTTAAAACGTACTTTACAGGTATTGTGAAAAGTACCTTATCAACTACAAATACTTCTTCGCTCCAGTTTGGAGTAAATCCTTTTGCAAATACCTTTTTTGTCAAAGAAATTCTAACTTTATCACCAACCGCAAATTTATGTCTGCGGTACATGTTTTCATTTGCTAATATTGGATTTGTAATAGCTTTTTTAGGTGTCATTTTGATGGTTCGATGTTTCGTGTTATTATATTCACCTACGATTTGAGAAAGGTCATCGATGTACCTGTTGGTGTTTTTAGTTGTCATATGTTTGTTTAATTTTTCGTTTAGCGTGCGATTAAATCTATCAACAACAACGCTTTTACCTTCGTTTCCTGTAACATACCTTTTTATATTATTTTGTTCTAGAAACTGTTCAAACTTTTTGTTAAAAAGCTCGGCTCCGTGATCAGTCCAGATTTTATTTGGTTTTCTTTCTGTACTCGTTATTATTTGTCTTAGCGCATCAGTCATTGAAGTTCCTGTCTTATCCGAAACAGGTACACTGAAAGCGTATTTGCTACAAACATCTATAACATTAAACAAATACCTTTTTGGAGCACCATCAGCGCCAACGTTAAACTGAGCTAGATTGGATACATCCACCAAATCTATTGCCCAGATATCATCTACACCATTAGCGACAACTTTACGTCGTGAAAACTTTTTTTTAGGTCTGTGCAGCTCGACTGCAAGATCATCGTATACTTTTTTCCCGAGTCCGAGTTTATATTTTGCTCCTATCATTCCCTGAACAAATCTTCTATCAAAACTTTCTCGTAGATTTGTTGGCTCCATATCACGTAATTCGTCTAAAATTACTTTATCACAATCTGCTTTCGAGTTTTCATGATCACGATAACATATATCATGACGCATCGCTATTGCATCCACTTGATTATAAGGCTCTTGACCTGGCAATGGATTGTCGTTTTCATCTAGTTGTTGATCTAGCGGATTGTAATGTCCTGTATACCGATGGCCTGGCAATGTCCAACCGCCTTTTGGTTTTGGTAATTTTCCAATAATTTTATGTATATCTATACCTGACCCTATTATTTCTCTTATGTTACAACATTGACAGTATGCGACAATTTAATTTTGCTCAAGACACAAATCTCTGTCAGAATCACAGTTGCATATCATTCTATATTTCTAGTCGTCGACTAAAATAATATCAGGATAACCAGATCCTAGCGACATCTCTGAGGATACTGTCGCTGGGGACACTTTCTTTAACAACATATTTTTTCTTTTTCCGCAGACTGCACAAAAACTTTTTAATATTATCCTGTTGTTTTTTGTTTTTTCTGTTGTTTCATTAATATTTTCTGTTTTATTTCTACACTTGAGACAGTATGTTGACATTATTATATTTTTAAGTTTAGATAAAATTTATTGCGATCTCATCATTAGCGTGAGAAGGATGCTTGTCAAACTGTAAAATAAATTTTAAAAAATTAAGATTTCTGCTAATCTGTTGGATAAACATAATACAATAATATCCGCAAGCAGACGTTCCAACAGGTTGGAGTTGATTTGATGAATAATATATCTTTTTAAATTTTTTCTTCATATACTTTTTTATTACATCGCTTGGAGGAAGTCCAAACGAGTCAAAATAATTATTATTATAAACTGCTACCCAATGAGTGCCGGGTCCGTCATTAAAATCTTGTATATTAATAACACACGAACTTACAGCTGATGGTGATTTTATTGCTGCGAGTTCATCTTTAGAATAAACTCCGTGAAATCCAGGAACCGCTTTTAACTTATCAATGATATCAAAATTACTCAACGGGGTGGTCGAGTTCCCGGTAATGTTAGACCACGTCCGATTCCTAAAAGATTTGGCAGCAGACTTCCCGCTAGTCCCGCCAAAAGTGGAGCGAACGGAATAATTCCTCCTTGTTTTGGTTGATTGCATATGCATTTGCATTTTGGTGTTGGCGATTTTGTTTTTGTTGTTTTCTTTTTTTTGTTGTTGGCGATTTCTTTTTCTTTTGTAGCATTATAATATATCATTTACATAAAATTTACAATTTTTTTATTCCTTTTCCACGAATGATACCATTACCTTCGACTGCTTTCTTCGTTGCGCCAGATATTGCTCCAGACGCTGCTGCTAGACCTAATGTGCCTAAGACTGGTAAAATTTTAGGTATTATTGTACTAGTTAATACTGATAATGCTGGACCAAGAAAACCACCTTTAACGACAATGTCGTTTGCCATCGCTGTTATTTGTGCAGCACTCAAATTTAAAGCAAAAGTTTTTTTACGATCATACTTTTTTTACTTGATTTTTTGTTAGCATTAATTTTGTTAAAACACCATCAGAAATATTAGGATTGATTTTTAATGAGACCTGTTCTCGCTTTGCAATAGCAGCTACTAATTTTTTAACTTGGCCATCGGTTAAATATACTTCTTTTACAATATATTTTGCCATTTTATATAACAACTATAGATTAAACTTGAACTGTCATTTTAGCTCCAATAGAATCTACCGTGATAAATCTATCACTAATCACTAATGCGTATACGAACAACGGTACTATTGGAACCGCCCCAAGTGTCCAGGTAATTTCAATATCCGCTGTGCTGTCTACAGCTCGCTCGCTATGTTTACTAACATCAAAATTAAATATAGGATAAAGCGTACGAAATTCCTCTGCTGATATTTGAGTTCCGTCTTCAACATCTTGATATTTTTGTATTGCGTCAAGCAGGTATATGTACGGTCGAGAAATATTTTTATTAACGTCATCAGCAAAATTGCACTCGATAGCTCGTTCTGGATATTGCTTTGAATTTAATCTAGCGTATATTCGTCTGACATCAGAGTGATCAAATATTGCATTATTTTGTTGTTGGTTACCTCGTCGGGCTTGCTGTTGAAATACGACAAAGATATTTCTCGGCAGTTGTTCGCTTGATGTTGTTGTGACCCTCCATGTGTAGTCAGTAGTATTTGGAACCGCTGTTTGATATATCTTATGCTGCTTAAATTAAATTCTGTTTGTATGCTTATCAAGCGTACTATTTAGTTCTGACATTTTAGTGATTGATGGTGTTATACGTGGCATCCACAAAGCAAGTTTGTTTATAATAAGCTGTACATCAGCCCCTCCAGATCTAAACAAGCAATCGTTTTGGTCTGCTCGATCTAAAATAAGAGTATGTTTTACTCCACGGAATACTTTATCATGATCGCGACAAAAGCCGAAAATCATACTTAGTGGAAGCATCATTGTAATTTGACGTGATCCTGCTGCAAGTTTTCTTCGCCTAGCAAAACCATCGTTATAGCGTGGATTTCTCACGTCAAGTGTGTTAAGAAGTAAATTTAACATCGCAGTACCGTTTGCATCTGCAGCTGGTGGTGTTATATTTAGATTATTAAAAGCTGCTGTAAGAGAAACTCTTGTAGTGTCTGCATTAGCAGCTGCACCTGGTGCAGCAATACCTAGCGTGTCTGCATTAGCAATGAGAAAATTTCTCACAATTACAGCATTTGCATCAGCATCAGCTCCATGTACTATAGCGCCTCTCTTTAAAAATTCGGTTGATTCAGCTATACCCCGTCCAGTATCTTTAAACCACATCATGTTAGTTGCAGTTGATCTTGAGTAATCGTCGGAAAACGAAATAATATTTAAAATTGTACTTGCAACTTGTAGATGACTTGAAATATCTTCTATAGTTTGATTGGCCAGTTGATATCTAGCACTTTTGAATAAACACCAGCCGTTATTTATAAGAGCTACTTCTGCTCCAACTGCAATTGCAGCAGGTGGATTGGCTACTGTCATAATCTGACCACGAATTTTTAACATAGCCTTATGTGGCAGTAGAAATACATCTTCGTCTCTGGTGTTAAAGGTTCTAATACCAGCTTTATTTGGTTCGTTAGAATTTTCATCAAGATACTCAACAAACTCGAATTCTGTCACATCGTTGTCGATGTCATAAGTTTCTGTCAACTCGAGATAATTTTTAACAGACATTTTATTTTATTAGATTATATAAAATTTTATTGCGGCACTGTTACTTTAGATATTAATTTTTGTATGATCTGCTCACCCTTTGGTGATAATAATTTTTTTGTTGTTGTTATCATAGCTTTTTGAGTTTCTTTTGTTGGAGCGATTTCTGAGATAGCTTGTTTTATTTCAGATGCAGTCGGTGGATCACCTTTTATTTTATCAGCTATTTTTTGTCCCACCGCAGTCCCAGCGGCAGATGCAGCCCCAGTTGCAAAAGCTTTACCAGCGTCAATAGCAATTGGTGCAACTTTACGTGCTATACCGGGAATATTTTGAATAACTTTAGTAAAAATATTTCCAAAAATTCCTCCTATTATTTTTCTTCGATAAACTTTTTTTCTTTGTTTCATTATATTTGATGTTGCATAATTTTTACTTTTGCTCGCGTAGATGTAAATAATAAGTTACAACTTCATTATTAACATGTAACTGTTTTCCTGATTGATCTGTCAACTGCATTATTATACTTGATATTTGATCTTCAACGTTTAAAGGATAATATATAATATGTCGTGGAGTTATTTGCATGAGAGAACCTGGCGGAACTTCAGGTGAGAAACTGTAAATCATTTGACCTTTGCTGCCTTTTGATGTATAAGAGCCAGAAGCAATAGAGCAATTTACTAATATTGTATTTACTTCTTTTATATTTACTGTTTAGATCAGTAATATTATAAGCTCCTTGCGGAATTTTTATTTTTTTGTTGTAGATGTTGGAGATGTTGTAATCATAGTAAAATACATTTCATCGTTAACATCATTTTTCACGTTAGGTATAGCATTCCAGCAAGTACAAGAAATTAATCCAATTTGATATTGTTTTGTAGGATCTAGTTGGATAGGTGGAATATAATTTACTGAAAAATCTGCGCTATCTATCGCAGACTCACTAGAGTTTAGTAATAATGTTGTTTGCATTCCTTTAATATTATATCATTTTACAAAATTAAGTCGCCGCGATTAAGTCGCGGTGTAAAGTTTCATATTCGTCAGATGTTAATAATTCACTCGATCTTAGATGATCAAGTATGTCAATGATTTCATTATCAAGTTCAACACTAACATTCCCAGCTTCCTTTGATGATATTAATAACATTAATCAACCTATCATTTCAGTAGTTGATGTAAATATTTTTACACCAGTTCCTGTTCTTACTTCTCTACTTTTCTCTACAGGAGTTTTATCAAAAGTAAAAAAATTCCTTTTAAAACTCCACCCTTTACCAAAAGGTTTTAATCTACTATTTTCTGCTGTCTTTTCTAAACGTGAGAGCAATGACACCGTTTCTCATTCTTTCATAAAGTGGAATCATATTATCAATCTCTGTAACCGTGTTTAATTCATCTTTAGCAGCAGCTCCGTCTTTAAATATTACATCTAATCTATCGAGTAATGTTTGATATTCTACATCAGTCCACTTGCTTATATCATCAATACCCCTTATATTTTCATTCTTTAAAAAATCATCATATTCAATACCTTTTATCTCATCATTTGCTCTTTTTGTAAAATAAAATCTTTGATCTCCAACTTCCATAAACTTTACAGTAAGCTCACCAACTCTTTGTTGCTCCTCTTTGATATCTTTTATATCTCCTGATAAATTTTTTATAACATTTGTTATTCCTTGCGTTGTTAACTCTGCTAATCTTCGCTCAAGTTTCAGCGGATTGTTTATCAATCGATCTGTTTCAGCTTGTCTAGCCGCAGGATCAGCTATATTTGCTGTAATTGCCTCAATTAGTTTTCTTTTTTCTTCATCAGATCTAGTAACAACTTTTGCAGCAGCTGCTTCCTGTTGTTCTTTAACAACTCCAACCAAGTCTTTTTCCTACAGTTTTTAAGTTTTTCTTCTTACAGTGGTTTAGTTTCAGGTTGTTTACCTAATAGTGCTTCAGTAACCGGCTTGAAAATTGTAGCTGTTGCTTCTGTAGCGGTTACTTGCCCACGTTGTGCTTGTTGTACTTTTTGCTTAAGCGATGTCTGAGATTGAGCAAGTTTTTTTAGATCTTCTATGTGTTGTCTGTATCTTGCTCGTTTGTCCATTATTATTATTATTATTATTATAAATTTTATAAAATTGATACCCTAACTGTAAGTAAGTGTCAATACAACAGCGAAACATTTTAGTTGGATCATTTGTAAGTTATTCAAATAAGAAAAAGTTGTATTTATCTTTTGTAGCATTACGGTAAAGTTCAATAAACTTATCTTTTGTCACGTCACCGCATTGTTCGCTTGCAATATTTCTAACGTCAACTTTGTCCAGTCCTGGAAATAATATAAAACAACCCGTATTTCGCCGAATAAATCTGTCAACATTATAAAATCCTTGAGCGAGATAAACAGAATTACATTGTTTGTTACGTGACAGTGAGAAATACGATCTTATTTTGTTCATCTCCATGTTATTTAGCGGAATATCATCCAAAACTACTATCTTATGTTCATCTGCATCAAGTTGATTAACTGGAATAAGATCTTCTGGCTGCCTAATTATAAAAAAATCTTCACCAGCCTTAAGTTCATCACGAAGTTTGTAATTATAATCGCTTAATAACTCATACTTATCTTGCTGTGGATTGATTGTGTAAATATAGACTCTATCGTAGCTAAAATTATCACCAAGAAGCAAGTTCATAAGCAAATTTGTTTTTCCTGATCCAGTTCGCCCAACAATAAGATAATGACAATCAGGAAGTTCTTTGTTATGTTTGTGTTTCACCAGCTTCTCTGTATCAAAGTTTAATATTGACGATTTTGCCATTTTGTATAATATTAAACTAGTGTTGATAATTTTATCTAAGACAGTAAATAATGAGTTACTATACAAAATTTGGAACACTATCAGGAGATTTATCCACAAAAGGTTACCAAGGTGACTTATCCAAATATGCAACTCTTGATCAGCTCAAAAATGAAATCAATAATTTACTAAATCTTACCAGTGTAGAAGCAGATGAAGTCGTCATTTTCCAGGACAAAGAAGGACGATTAAAAACGAGTGATGTAAAACTGCCAGATGTACTTGTACGAATTCCTAATGCGGTTGCTGATAATATCATGACTTTTAACAATCAAGGTAAGATACAAGATTCTGATAGGTCAGTAAATGATTTTGTTAAAAAAGCTGGTGATTTATTTAATGGGAATATTGTTATGAACCAGAACAAGATTACAGATATTGGATATCCAACTACAGATGGAGACGCTGTAACTAAGAAATATGTCGATGATCAGGACGTTCCAATCAGTAATGAAATAACAGCGCTCAAAAATGAATTTACCGGTCACGTAAAAACGTTTTTAAATTTTCGTAGAAACATAAACACGCTTAAAGATGATTGTTTTGGAAATGCATCAATTGTTAACATTACACTCGCTAATATTAACACAAAACTCAATGATATTAACACAAAACTCAATGATATTATTAGTGGAATTCCTAATATTGTTGAGAAAACGAGTATGGTTAAAATTCCTCACAAACAGATTAAAAATATTGTGTATACTGTTGATACTGGTTATACTGGGTGGACACCAAAAATTAATTCTATCAAATATATTGCAGAAGTTACCGGTGTGTATAGATTGTCAGTGCTTAGCAGTGCAAAGTTTAGAATATCTACCAAATATCTATTTCGTCATCCAAATGATGACTCATCTGGAGTATTATCTGTAATAATAAACAAAAATTCTGAAGAAGAATTTGTACTTGAACCAGTTGATAAAACTTTAAAATTAGCAATTTTTCTCTGGTGTTTGGAATTTATAGCTGAACAACCAGCTCTTATTATGGATTAACCAAACATAGGACTATGTGAACTAATATTATAATGAAAAGAAGTATAGTTGATTTCAATCATATTTCAAAAGATATTCCAAAACAAGATGTAGACGCATGAATACAATACTATAAATATTATCATAAAAAAACTTTGGTGCGTGAAAAAATGTTACAAATACTACAACAAGATCCTTCGAGTAATATCTTATCTACCCTTGTTAATGACCAGTTCTGGTATAATTTCAAGTGGGGTATCATTAAATCCTTTTTTGTTAATCATATCCGCTATTGGTGTTTCACTTACAGCGGCGTGTAAAAAAGTAGAACCAAGACTTTTGATAAAGAAGCACGGTTGTTTAACATCAACTAAAACTTATAAGAGACTACTTGATCAGATCCGGTCTTACCTACGAGGAGTTAAATATAATATGGATGATTTATTACGTGAATTTCGTATTATTGACAATATGTTAACAGATATTCTACCAATGAGGGTTAGCAAGTATGAAAAAAATATCACAAAAAATATGAGTAACATAAAATTTTATCTAAACTTAAGATATAATATAACTAAAATAATATCATTTTCATTCTAATGCTAGTTTAATTTCCGCCTTGTTAACTGAAACGTTCTAATGCACAGTTTAATTTTCATCCTGTTATCTGATAAAAAATTTGTGGTAAAACCCATTTGCTGTCTTTAGAATAATCGTATTCCACGCATGCGCTGTTCTAACAAATTCGTCACTTCTGTTGACAGAGCTTATCGCATTCCAACACCTGTTGTTTTGTCTGGTTACAAAATACCTGTCTACATAGTAGTAGTATAGGAAAATGAGGGTTTTGGCGGGGGTGGGGGAGGAGGTGTGGGAGGGAGGGTGGCCGAAACTCTCATTTTCCTTTACTACTACTTGTGCATGAATATCATAGTACAAATAAGAATATTCTCTCGATCGGAAAGACCTCAAACATAATTATATAATTAGATGTTCACTTATACAATATATCTCAGCAGTAAATGGACTCTCTCTCTCTCTCTCTCTCTCTCTCTCTCTCTCTTGAAAAGACCTCAGACAGAACAACATAATTAGATTAATTAGATGTTCACTTATACAATGTATCTGAGTTGTAAATAGAATGTCTGTCTGATATGTATAACGATCATAACACTGTTCTATAAACTTGGTAAATCGCTAGACACCGACCTTGGCATGGTTAGATTACGTACTGAGCAAACAAGAGTGAGGGCGAAAAATACACACAGCAATAACAAATACAATAAAGTGAAACCGTTTTGAAAATGCAAATCAATATGATAGATTTCAATGGCAGTAGTAGCTGTAGTTGTAGAGTCGTTTATAGTCCATTTCCACTGGTAGTAATTGTATCAATGACCAAAGACGGTGTTTATTGTTATTATTATTATTATTATTATTATTATTATTATTATTATTATTATTATTATTATTATTATTATTATTATTATTATTATTATTATTATTATTATTATTATTATCCTTTGAATGGCGGCATATGCATAAAATGTTTTTTGTAGCAATTCATAACTATGGACGTTCATGTCATAATTGATAAGATACCATTTAATGCTGCTGTTGAAAACCCATCCAGAGAAAGGATACCTCTTCCTCCGCCAGGCAAAAAGTTCCATATTTTCTTTTCGTACAGAGATGTTCCTAGAGACAAGCTTTGGGTGAAGAAACTTATCGACAAATTAGAGACAGAGTACGGTTACATTTGTTGTGATCACGAGAGAGATTTTTTGCCAGGCACAAAAATAATGGATAATATAAAAGATGGTGTGATGAACTCCGAAAAAGTAGTTGTAGTATTCTCAAAAGAATCTATTGATAGTTACTATGTTTCACTGGAGGCACCAATAGCCTATCAACAGAGCCTCGAGAAACGGAAGAACTTACTAATTCCAGTTTTGTTAGATGACTGTGATGTTCCTGAGGAATATAAGCTTCTGACTTACATAGATGCTAGAGAGGGCGTTGAGGAGACAACTTGGTGGCCCAAACTGATGAAGTCGATAGAATCTACAGGTGAGTTATCTTAAAATATGAAACGAGTATTATTAACTAGAGACCTCGTTCCGGTGCACCTGTGAGTGACTGACAAAAAAACGTTGTTGTTGTTGTGGGGCTTAACGCCATTTTTCAGCACACGATAGGCTATACATGGCGGCCAGTATTATTGGTGGAGGAAGAAACCGGAAAATCATCTCCGAAAAGAACCACCTACCCATGAGAAGCTACCTACAAGCTTTCTCACATGACAGAAACGAATTTATATATATATATATATATATATATATATATATATATATATATATATATATATATCTTGATCTCTCTTGACATTCAAAGGAATATACAAAATATATGACTACAACAGTGTGCCGATGAGTTTAAATTTATCTAAGTGATATAGAAAAGAATAAAATAATAATTAAACAAAAGAATGTTAGTGGCTTTAAAGTATGCAATCATATCACTTAAAACCACCACCAAAAAACATCCAAACGCTTCAATATATACAGATGCCTGTGTGATTAGTTGTAATTCTCTCACTGTCAAAAATGCAGTTATCTCCATGAATTATTTCTGATTGGATTAAACAGACGAATTTTCAATATTAACAATATTTAAATGTCGATATATTTGTTAATAGAAATGCTGAAACATAGCTCACATATAGAAATTATAATTACGGTACCGTCTCTTTATGTTTAACTCTAAATTACTAGCCCATTAAGACTGCGACAATTATTGAATTGATCTAAGAAATGTTTAGTGACACCAAATATCGTCTCTAAGTATAAAGGTAATTTTAATTAGCTAGGAACTAAAGTCTATTGATCTAGGCGTATTATGTCGGATTTGAGAAGTGTATTTTTTCTTTCAAAATAAAGATCTTGATCTCGATTAGCAGCAGATGAACTGTTCAGACCTTTTCTGCGAGATCTCCACTGCGTAAACTAACTATCCTACGAAAAAAGTAAAATATTGCGTTACTAACGATAAACTAAATCTTCTAACTGGCCTAGATTTCTCAAAATGGCTTAGTTATTTTTGTTACTTTTTTGCGCACGTATTTTCACTTTTTTATACATGCACCTTACGCTAGGCCCAAAAGTGTGGTCCGTACATTTCCTCTGCTGCTGTATTATAATGTAAATAATTCATTATTATATCAATAATAGGATCTTACACTGCTAGATCAGCTCGAGAGCGACTAGACGCAATTAAGAAATACCTCATCGTCCGTAATTCTGTCAAGCAACAACTATAAGCGCGTCAGGCGTCTCAGTGGGATTTGCAGAAGATACCGAACGGTTTTTTAAACCATATGTCGAACCAACAAAGAAAACTGTTACAGCAACTGAGGCAACACAAAAACCTCTTGGACATTACCTTTTGATATTGCTGGCGATCATCAAGCAGCTTAACCACCCCACTATTTCCGCTATCAGGAACCAAGAAGAATTAAATGATATTGCCGCGTTTGGATATAATAAAAAGACAAGTATGTTAAACACTAATAAGCTGAAACTCTAAATCCAAATCGATTAGGGATGTATGTCTCATCGCTACTGATACTCCTCCAATCAAATGGAAGTTAAAAATGATTTTGACCTTTTTGTCAAGAGAGTAAATGTGCGTATTAGAGAAAAAATATAAGAGAGGAAGCAAGGAGAAAGCTGGAAAGGAGTTTCGACTAAAAAAATACAAGAAGAATATTTGGAATTTAAAGACATTAAACAAAAGAGGAAATTACATTCAACAAGTAAGACAAAACCAAAAGAAACAACTGAAAGTTGTCTGAGCGATTGGGTCACTCGTTGTCTTGTTACTCTATGTCCTAATAACGTCCTTGCAAACGTGGAGAGACTAAAAATTTTAATTGGCGGAAAAACGAGCCGGCAATAATTCCTTAGAAATCATTAATGAAGCAGCTGCTATTTGCCATAGATTATTTACAGGATATTAATTTGTTTATCGGTCCTTCATCGATGAAAACGTAGATTATTATTTCAGTGATTAAAGGAAGCAATTAGATACAATGAATAAAATAAGATGATCATACATAATGCTGAACGTGGACATGTAATGGTCAGGGTGATAAATTCACGATTAACAACGTATAAAGCAATCTACGGAGATGGACTAGGTTATGTTGTTCAGGGTCTAATTAGAACGATAGCCACCAAAAGCAATACAGATTGCAAAGCAACTGGGAATGAAAGCTATTGACGTTGTTCGTGATAAAGATATTGGCCCTGTTGGTGATGTTGCTAGCAAAGCATTCTCAGCAATCAAAAAGAGACTAGCACAATGAATACTACGAAAATCAAAATCAGTAAAATTACCCAGCACTGAAATTTTGCCTGTAAATGTTAGTAAAATAAGATATCAAGCTGTAAATAGAAAAAAACTAGTAGAGTTAGCTGGTGTACCACTATCAAAAAAGGAAAATAAATATAACTGCTAGTCTGATAGCGGAAAGTTGTCTTCGTGTTAGACGATAACAAATATAATGAAGATGTTCAAACGCATTGGACATGGATCTGCCAATTCTCAAAGATGAATCGATACGTGATTATCAGTATTATTCTTATGACGCATGACAGCCAAATCAGCGAGGGCGAACTGAGCTGCTAGTTCAGGATACAAGCAGATATTTCTTACACGCTGAAGCATTTATTGAAGTAGAATGTGCAATTTTACAAACAGATAATGCTCATTCTGGAGCTGCTATTACGGTTGGTTTTGTTAATAATGGCATTATGACGTTGTTTGACAGTGCTACGTGTGTCATCGACGGAAGACCCATTGAATCGATTTAGAAAGAACCGTCATAATTGCCAGGACGATATTGGATTTAGCAAGATACAAAGACGATTATTTAAGACCAGCTGGTCCGTCAAAGATGTTTGTGCAGGATACTTCTAACCACCCTGACAGTCTATTGACAGCTTAATATAAGACGACAAAGAATCTTCGCCGACAACGCTGATGCTGACGTGGCTTCGTTGGTTTATGCTGCTATTCCAGAATTCAACTTAGGATTCACAGTACGTCGATCAATGCTGAAAGATAGAAGTAGACAATTTTTATGTGTGAATTCCACTGTCATATATCTTTTGATTTTTCAGAAATGTCAGAAAGGTTATTTTTGGAGCCAAGCATACAGTTGTACTAGTATGAAAGGCTACGGAAGATGATGCAATATTGCGACCACCTGCTGTTGTTGATGTTGGTAAAGTAATACTAACAAAACTGTTCTTGTGGATGCCAATAGATACTCCAACAATACAAAAAAAGAACGTCTACTCTCTTTAATGAGTCAAGGTGGTACACCAAAGTTATTATGGTTAACAATGACCACATATAGTGTTTTAAGTACAATTAAGATGCTGCACAAGCAATTTCACAAACACATAGTATAATATTTGACAAACTTGGTGTTACTAAAGTTCACTGAGAATAGGTGGACTTCAAAAACCAGCTGAAGATATAGTATTGAATTTTGAATTATGTAGCACGTGCATATAATCGTTTTATGACATTCATGGGACGTGATCAAAATATTGATTCTGGTCTAAATATCACAGCGAGATTTTACAACTCTGTATCCGATCTATTGCTTTTTCCTGGAACACTTTGATTTATTTAGGCAATCTGTCGTTGATATACATTACATTTTTGAACTCGTGTGACAAGAGGAGCTATTTCTAATCACAGAGCAATCGCTGTTATACTCTCAGACAAATTAATGCTACTTGAACGTATTGGTGGACTAACGAGTCATTGATGTGCCAGTGGAAAACATGTATCAAAAAAGAATTGTGGAATGAAAATATCAGGCTCTTCGATGAAGTCAAACGATCGAAGGCCGGCGTACGACTTAAACTTTCTGCGGGTGCAATTAAAGACATCGCTAATACTCTAATACAGGTGGTATATTTAGCTTCTTGCAACTATACCAGCGTTGATAGCCGCTGCAACCCCAACAATTACAAAAGCAGCATGCATTGGGCGCTGTTGGAACTGCTGCTCTGATGGCATTAAAGAAAGACACAGGACGAGGTATAATAACCTCTAAAGAAAGGGAAAGGGTCTAAGATTGCCTGGAACGTTTCATTCGTGGTACGGAGAAGGCTTACATGTTCCCGGAACAGTTCGCTGATTCTTCTCATGTCCAGATTGTATTTACTTGATGCTGTTGCGGGATTAAATATAAAAAATCAGAGGTTTTTATGCATGATCAATTACCAAATCAATCAAACAAAATGTTAAAACTGGTATCGATAATCTCGATAAAAACTCTGGGAAAATTTACTCATTAGCTTGCATGCGTGATTGGTCTATGTGGAATTATTTCCATTCGTATGGACTGGTACAACAAAGAGAATTTTTTAAATATGTTGACATACTTCAAAGCATTCCAATCTGATATTCAACATTACCAACACAGACAATAACTGATCCGCTAATACGTGGAGTAATCGCTATACACGGCGCTGTGTCATCATCAACAACACCACCTCATAAAAACGTGCACCAATATAAAAGTAGACGGTGTAACCGTCCACCGTCTTTTTAAACAGGTCTTAAAGAATCATGGTACATATTTACGGAATATATGCTCGTCTGAGTATAACTCAGCAAGGCGATTTATCTAAATATGCAACTCTTCACGATATGAAGGAAGAACTAGCTCATCTCTTGAGTCTTGCAAATGTGGACCAAAATGATATTGTTTTCTTTTCTCAGGATCACCAAGGAGGATTAAAGACGAGCAATATCCTGTTAACAGACATTATTCTGCGTGTTCCAGGAGCTGCAAAAGATAATTTAATGGTATTTACTAAAACGGTTTAACTAAATATTCAGATGATTCAGATTTAACACTCATGTGGATATTGTTTTTCGTATCAAACTAATTGAAGATGTTATGCATGGTGATATTGGAGTGAACAAAAATACAATTATTAATGTGAAAGAACCAAAAGCAAAAGATGACCTGGCAACAAAAAATTCGTAGATGACAACAACACACCTATCAGAACTGATAGTAATCGTTTTTTATCCGCAGGTGATACAATGACCAGTTCTCTGAACATGTACAATAATAAAATTATTGGTCATAGAGAACCAGAATCAAACCATGACGCCACAACAAAAACATGTTGACGATAGCAGCGCTACGTGATAATATCGTCAACGACAATCAATGATGGAATGATGGCGTTCAGAACTGATTATACTAATCGCGCACAAACGTTTTTAAATTTGCTTAGAAATATAAATAGAGCCCTTAATGAGTTTTTGGAAATCCAGTGGTTATTGATTTTAAACTCGTTGACATAAAATATTACCGACAGTATTGTATATCCAGTAGCGTCTGAATCAACAATATGGTCACCATTCAAGAAATTCATCAAACACTGCGCTAAGGTTACTGGTACCTAGAATCTCTTATTAAACGGCGTTACAAGACTTACAATAACTACTACGTGTTCACGGCGTTATCCACTAACTGTATCTTTTTCTGTATTCTTAACAATGCTATATCTAAACGACGAGGAAATATTTGTGGAGGAATCCGAGCAAAAATGTGCCCCTCGTGTTGTACTTTTGCTGTCTTGAATTAGTCGCTTAACTACCACTTACTGTTATGTATATGTAATTTAATTAATTGTTTGTTAGTTTTACATTTTATTATTTTTATTTTATTTCATTACATTTTATTGTAGTGACAATTTTTTTTCTACTGGGTTTGATTTTTAGAAATTCAATTTTGTTCTGTTGACTTATAAACAAGCCAGTATTTTGAAAATTTTATCTTTTGGTGACCTAGAATCAGTTTCTGGTAAACAACATTTTATATTTTTTTAAATTCATTCCCTATGAAGGAATCACTGATTTTAGTTAAAGTCATATCTGGTGTACGTGTCAAATAACTTGCATCAATTAGGGTTTTCAAAAGGATTGACCGACATCTGGTAATTGATTTTGCGTCTCAGTTGGACTTATAACTCATGTTATTATAGCGATATAGTTGTGATTTAAACCTTTGCAGCTCAAAGGAGTTTTTATTGTTACCAGATTGAGTTAAAATGTTTCATTTTCCGGAATTAATAATTCATTTCTCTGTAAAACATTAATATAAGTGCTCCTTACAGAATTATTGGACAAAGACATTTATTTAAAATGATTCAAAATTCAAAAATTGGAATAGTATTCATTTGTGATTCAACAAGGAACTGTTGACTCATCAGGACAAAGGAGATTAAAGAAGACGTTATCGCCTTCCATCTTGGAAATTAATTATGTAATTGACTTAGAACATTATTTTATTGATGGGACTTGTACTTATTAATGCTCGAACTAATTTTCGACTTGTCCGTAAATCATCAGTATTTTTCTCATTTACATCTTCCTTTCTTATGAAAATAAGTTATGTTTTAAATTTTATAATGGATTGTGACAAAGGTTTGTATTCACAAACAAAGAAAAGAGTGAAAGATTTCTATAATTAAACAAAATAATTTATTTTCCTAGAAAATAATGTAAAAGTAAGTAAATACCAAAATCTGATCTTAAGAATGAATACACAAGTCCTGCCACTAAATATTTCTATTAGAATCCGGGTTCGAATCCTGACAACGTACAACTGTTGAAGGAGATTGTGCCAGATGTTGTCCAATATACGAATATCAAGAATTCCTCACTTGAATCACAGTCTTTGTTTCCGAATAATTCCAGAATAAATTTCCACAAAAATCTTTCAGATTTTTTTAATAAAGTCAGCTTGTTGAGTTTCCAGGAGAATAATAATAATAATAATAATAATAATAATAATAATAATAATAATAATAATAATAATAATAACAATAAACACCGTCTTTGGTCATTGATACAATTACTACCAGTGGAAATGGACTATAAACGACTCTACAACTACAGCTACTATTGCCATTGAAATCTATCATATTGATTTGCATTTTCAAAACGGTTTCACTTTATTGTATTTGTTATTGCTGTGTGTATTTGTCGCCCTCACTCTTGTTTGCTCAGTACGTAATATAACCATGCCAAGGTCGATGTCTAGCGATTTACCAAGTTTATGGAACAGTGTTATGATCGTTATACATATCAGACAGACATTCCATTTACAACTCAGATACATTGTATAAGTGAACATCTAATTAATCTAATTATGTTTTTCTGTCTGAGGTCTTTTCAAGAGAGAGAGAGAGAGAGAGAGAGAGAGAGAGAGAGAGAGAGAGAGAGAGAGAGAGAGAGAGAGAGAGAGAGAGAGAGAGAGAGAGAGAGAGAGAGAGAGAAAGAGAGTCCATTTACTGCTGAGATATATTGTATAAGTGAACATCTAATTATATAATTATGTTTGAGGTCTTTCCGATCAAGAGAATATTCTTGTTTGTACTATGATATTCATGCACAAGTTTTATATACAAAAGTCCATGTATCTCTTCTACGTGTAAGTGGCTTGCATCGAATTAAGCATTCAACACAATTATGATCCAGTTGTTAGTATTTAAAATGCATGAAGTTTTAAAAATGAAAAAAGTTTATACATATATAAAGACCAATGAAATTAACCGTCCTTCTTTCCATTTCTTCATTTAAACATACATAATAAGTATATGTAAAGCTACCATCTTTGTTCAAAATGCTGACTAGAAGATGCAGTTGCATCAGCTAATAAATGCAGGGAATATTTATTTTTGTCGCAGCGTAACCATGCGTTCAGACCCAGTTGCATTTATTTTTGTATAAACAGTAAGGAGAACTACTTTAGTAACTTCTAGAGACACGTGTAAAGCTACCGACGTAAACACTGAATCAGAAGGTAGTTAAACTACAGGCTTTAAAACGAAATATAAATGGTGGATTTATAATTTATTTAGAAACATTGAATAAACCAATTTGACAGAATCAAATAACAAATCTTTCTAGACTTTCTGAAGAAAAAATTCTTTCTTTGACTAGAAGTAAGAAAATCTTTGAAACTAAATATCCGCCAAGAAGAACCTTTGGGCTATGTTTTATATCCCTCTCGCTGCAGCTCGTTACAAATGAACCTAAAACTTTAGGTAAATTGATATAGGGATTTGAGGGAGGGGGTTCAAAGACTAACCTTATAGCAATTTGACTCACAGTCCTGCAATGTAAAACGCCAACCCTGCTAGCAAGGATATGGGAGTGGGTGGGAGAAACATTTCGCTACTTCACCATTACAACTGTCGGGGTCAATGTCTTGCACTGTTTGACTAGTGGAATCCCATAACCATAACCATTTACCAATAGTCTTAATTTCATGTGCAAGTAGCTCCTCCTATTGATAGAGTAAACTGAACACGAAAACTGACTTAAGGAAACGAAAATTGGTAACTTACGTATCTGGATAGAAACAATTCGGCCAAGACAATGAAATGACGAGAGTACCAAATCTAAGAGTTATTAAATTGTCAACAAAAACAACAAATTCTTTGCTTGAATATCGAAATTTACTCAGATCACATATGCCAATTTAGATCAAAGATTAACGCCATTATATGGAATGCTGAAAACGTTAGATCGCCAACCATTTTTAGAAGTTTTGTTTATTGTTGAATAGGGATTACGTTACATATGGATAATCTCCTGTTATATAAAAAGCTATGTAGCACACGCCCTTAGAAAGAATTCATATGCTTAAATAAGGCTATAAAATTGATAGAAAACATTTTTATATAGCCAAATAAGAATAAAGAATAAACACAAATATAAAGAAATGCAATTAAAGAAGTTTAATGTTGTTTGTTTCTGAGTTTGTCGTGGAATAAAATGCAAAATATTTGAATACACTGATAATCCGTTCTTTTAATCTTTGATTTCATGCATTTCACAATTCGATGAACTTAATATTCCATTGCGAAATCATTAGGGAAAAGAATCTATTTTCTTACGCACATTACACACCATCAGTTGTAACACAGATTTTACAAAGGATCATTGTCTGTTATATCTGAAAACAGCAAACCATAATCTGCCACACTGTAACATTTGGATCCACTTTCACAACAACGACAAAGAGCCTTTAACATTTATACAGGTAAAATGGATTTAACAAGCAGTCGAACATGTTCACATTCTTCTCAGTAAAGCACTGATAAGCCTCAGCATGTGCGTTGTACACATTTTAACCACAATGCAGAGAAGAAAAACATGCAGCTACCTACTATATTTACCTTGCAAACATAAGTGTAAATAAAGATCAGCACCATGAGGCTACATGTCAATAATGTTTGACGATAAATTATAAGTGTGCGTCTTTGCTGTCACATTGACTCATCGAAGTCTTATACAAAGTAACATGAAAGAGCGAAAACAAGAAATTTTGTAAAAGTCAACAAATAGTTGATTTCCCTAACACACAAAATGAAAAATATCACCAAGAATTTACGGTATTGCGAATTAAATATCAAATAATCGTAGAATTTCTAACACTTGTCCTAATGATTAAAGTTCTGAATAAACTTTAGTGGCATTCCAAAATAACAACTCCAACGCTTGCAGTGTTGATGTGTCTGGGATGCCTTGCTTCGTAGTGATGTGCCAACAGTCATTTGTTGAATCGCAATAATACATTCCAAGAATATATCTTTTCTTGAATTTCACAATAAAATCAAAATCCCTATTTCCAAGAATCATAGTTTTGTGCACTTTATATTTCCAGAGAATTATAATGTAAATAAATAAATTCATGCCCAATTAAATGCTAGACTATAGATTCTGCTCAGATTTTACAGCACGCATGAATAATTTCTATATGACTAAGATTGTTTATTCTCTACTTGACCACAGGTCACACTTAGCATTTTCTATAATAAAACCTATATACTATTGGAAATTTTCATCTTGGTATGGTTATAAATGTTCACAAAATGAAATCTTAGGTAAATTAGTAGGTCTGTTACTAAAAGTATAATTGAAAATGTGTTAAACGACAGGTACATCCGGCATTTCAAGGGGAATTTCGGATGTTCTGGAATCAGATTGAAATAAACATGATGCTTGCCAATGGAAAATCACTATACATATAAAATTTTCTCACGCTTTAATTTGTCACTTTCTCGTCTCCATGTACATCGTAGGTTTGAGAGACAAATTAAATTTGTTTACTTGCTCGATGTCAGAGCATTTTAGTGTGTTTTGTTCTGGTTTAAATAATCTCTAGCAAAACGTACAAAGTAGTTAGTTTCGATTTGCTGAATATCTAGTCGAAAAATTGGAGGATTAAAGTGTTTGCGATAATATTTGCACTCAAAGTAATTCATCTCCACTTTTGTTTGTTTCTGGATGACGTGAGCCAAATGAAATAATATTTCGCGAAATGTCTGTAAATTGGGCATATACGCAGCCGTATGACTTGTCCCTTTCATGCTTAATACTACACCTGTGGTCGGTGATAATTTTTTATTGAGAGTAAATCAGTTTTGACAGTGTTTTTTTATCCTATTTATTTTTCTCAGGTTGATTAAACCTTATTCTAAAACTCTTATACGAAAACAATGCCGTTTGTACCAACTGCTCAGAATAACAAGAAATAAAATATTGCCTTGGGTTCGGTAGTATTAGTAATGGGGAATTTATAAACTCAGAAATGTTCCCAATGTCTCTCCGCACTCTTTCTGGAAAATCTGACAATGAGCTTTTTTGCCCCGAGATTGCTAATGTCGCCATGAAAACACACCAGTAGGAAAGCAAATTTTGTCTACAAATTTTGTTTTCGGAATGTGCTTGAAGTACTCCAGGTGAAAACCTAAGCGGCTGCTGCTAGTTAAATAATGATTTCACGCAAAAATGAAGACTCGGTTAGCTGACAAAATTGTGGCAGATGATAATTATGTAATAATCTAACATAAACTATTGGCTTGGCTCGGGATTGATGATTGTGAGTATAGTATTGAGTTTATATAAAAGTTTTCTACGTAAAGAGACCGCATTATAGAAAACAAAGGATATGAACGGTATCTTGGAGAATTCAGATGAAAAGGATGTCTATCATGCCAACCACGGTCGATGACCAGCAAGAATAATGTCAATATAAATTATTAGTTTGTGTTGTTTGTTTTATTGCATCAAAACTTAGTAGATAGCCTTTTGCATAAAAAAGATGTTTAATAAGAACACCACAGTTTGGTCTCAACATTGTGCATAAAATTAAATTATTTGTAGTTGGTAAGTTAAGATCCTGAGACAAGTATTTCTGAACGGTCGATGGGTCATGTACCCATTGTGATAAAGCATAAATAACATTATGCCAAAATATGTTGCTAATTGTTTTAAATATTTAAATTAATTTGGTTTCTCCTAATTTAAATAACTTCACACTCCAAAGTTTCCAAATATTTGTTTTCCATAAACCAGTATTTGCAATAAAACATCTTTCAGGATAAGGCACCTAAACCAGAAGAGGTCTAAATTTATTCTCCTTCCTTTAAAATTATTTCATACATAATTATTTTCATATTTGAGTGATCCAAAAGGTGACTTCCAGAAAATTTATAAACAGGACTTACATAAACAGGAGTTACATCTACAATGTGACATTTAAAGAAATCATGTCTGATGTTCTACTCGAGAGATCTGCAGGTTTTATTACAGAACTGTGGGAGTCCTTTCTAGAGACACTAGAACGACAGTGTCAAGCTAAGGAAAATGATCGTTTGAGACTCTCTAGCCATCATGATAGCTTTTCTTCTTTAAATGTGCAGATGAGACTGGCATTCACGTCCCTATTTCCTTAATAGCTTATCGTACTTGTGAGAAGTGTACATAAGAATTTATACTTTTTCACTCTTTCATTTGTTTAAAGATTCCAGGAGGATGTGAAAAACTTATGCTTATTAATAAGGAGTTTGCCAAATGTATTTTAGACTCTACTAAGGACACTTTGATTAAAGAGGACTACGACTGTTACGGCGACTGCCATCAATTTACTACATTAATGGTTGTAATTTTCCCGGATACTACGAATAATTTCTTTCAAATATTCAGAACAATTTACCAAATGTCCAACAGTTACCATGAATAGAGCCAGACTCATTTACATGGAAGTGGCACAAGAGCCTTTAAAAGATTCCATGAGCTACTTCGCCATGATTTCGAGTAGATAGTCTTATAGCCTGCAATGACAGAAATTGCCAATGGTTATTTTGCACAGTTTCAATACTGGGTCTAATGATTATGTTGCGTTCATAAATTTGCATGACCTTCGCTACAGTATGCACAAAGAACAAAGAGATTGTTGATTTCAAACTCACTCCTTAAAATCGGATTCTGTTTCATAAAAGAAATGTTGAAATATTTTCTATATCGACATTTTTCGCCGTTGCTGTGCAAGATCAAAAGAAGATCATGCCTGAAAACAGTCTAACCATCATAGCCCCTCAATCGGTACACTGACGATACTCCGTGAAAGCGTTGCGCTGGATAATTATTCGTGTGAAAGTGAAAACAAATGGATACACTATTCTTGAAAAGGTGGATAAAAGAAAATCGGAAGTCATTTTTTGCGAATAACACGGATTTAGAAAATCGCAGGATTGTCTACAGATTTCAGGGTATTTTTTATTTAAAGAGTGTCCCGATTGGTTTTATATTTTTTATTTAAAGAGTGTCCCGATTGGTTTTATTAAAGGAACGTGAAAACGTCTTTCTTAGAGTTCATCATAGAAGATTTACACGAGAAAACATACTAATGACACCGGGGGTTAGAATGACCATGTGATAGAAACTTGAGATAAATTATTTTAGATGCCTTGCTGAAATTATGACATTACGGGCATCATATTTTTGAATCCACGCGAAGTCTGTTTGGAGGGCGAACCAATGCAATGCACTAGCTGTAAGACGAATTCGAATCTAACAAGAAGAAATCAAATACAGCATTGTTTCCTTGGGTTTGCAAATATGCTCGATTTCGTAACAGGCAAAAAAATAAATGTTGACGGAACACATTGACGTGAAACACATTCATCAGTACGAGAGATTGATCAATGCAAAGTCTTACCTCCAATCAACTTGTCTTACCACAAAACCGATGTTTCCTTTATATTGCACGTGTGATGTAACACGTAATCAAGGTCAACCTAGTTTGCAGCAAGGTTGAATAACGCTTATTGAATTGAACGGGGTGAGTGTCGAATTTCATGTTCTTGATAATGGATACAAACTTTTAACAATATCCGAAATCGGCACTTTCCTACAGCAGAACAATATCAAAACCACGAGTCCCTTATTTGGACACCGACATTTCGGATCCGCATCCATCACCATGAAAGCTCTCAACCGAAGATTGAAGGAGACTGTTTATGTGCTTGGACGGACATACACAAAAACAAAAATTATCAGTTTTACTAATGGCGGTTCAAAAATTTCTGATATCAGGACAGAGACCGAAAAGGAGAAATTTATACTAGATGCACAATCAAATGACCGACACTGAACTATAAAGTGTTGAGGCAAGTGTTGAGTTAAGAATCTTTAAAGTACGGACAAGTACAAGACTCTTGCTTGAAAAGTATTTGATCCTCACAAACGGGATTGACACTGAACTATCGATCAAGCAAACGATTTAACTTTGTCGTTTTGAAAGAAGCTATAATGTCCGGGCAAGATCTTTCGTCTGAAAACATCGAAACCACACAATATTGTATGCTTGGAAAACCATTAGATCGCCAGTCGAACTTTAGGAAAAGTCTTTCAACATAGGTTATGTACACACATGGCATTTTTGTTTACCAATATAACAATAATGACGTGCTGCGCAATAGAGAAGCGCAATGTCATGCTGCATCGCTTATGTCGCAGAGAGTGGAATCAGTATCGAATATGAAGTTCAAACTGTGTACCATAAACGAGTGAGACTTCCAAACCACAAAACTTTGCCTTAAAACTTCAAAGACCAACACTTCATTGCGACTACAATGTGAAAAGATGACGAGTAACTGAGCGTAAGCTCACTTTTAATACCAGCACAATTTCACCGATAATTACGATTTCGACACAGCAACAGCGTTAGGGACCTATTATGAACTATGAACTCCAAGTTCTATTTTGAGGCCATCACACTTTCGCTTCTAATGATGAATTCAACACAGCAAGAGAGTGAGGGACCCACTATGAACTTCATAACCTATATACCTCATCATTGACCTGACAAACCACTCTGGATACTACCATTATCTTTATCGAAATGTACCAATCAAAGAATAATACACGTTAACAAGTCAATCTATTTTTCTACAGTAAGGATTTTCTGACTTTGGTTAAAGTAGAGATAGCCAGAGGGAAAGTATATTATCAGTGCAAATTATATACTAGGACGAGTTTAGCAATTTTCCCAGTTATCCTCATCCAACAAATAAATTCTAGGACATTCCTCAGATTTAATTATATGACTCTACTATGTGTCATTTTACTACTTCTATCTAAATAACTGAAGCAATGAAGGCATTATGTTTTGCAGTTATTTTGAGTTGTATGTGTTGGGGCAAAAGACACGCTGCTTGTTTACATTGTGAAATTGTTTACTTTGTTAGAACTTGTGACTCTGGGCATGGGTTTTGGCCGTCCCTTGGCTTTACGAAAATGACTATTCAGAAAGAGAGTCATACTCCATTGGCTGAGAACAAATTGTTCTGACCAATCAGAAAGAACAGCTTTTTATCATCCAAAGTATATATTTTATGTATGAACGTTTTATTTTATTGTCTGACGATATATAGAATTTTATATTTCGTTGTTTAAAAATAAAATTACATGATTTATTGCTATAAGTAAATATTGTTAAAATGTTATAAGGCGATGTTTTAGTTTATGGAAAATAGAACTTAACACACAAAATTAGACCTCCTCTGACTGGCGTATGTTTACTATGAAGCTTCTGATTCCCCTTTCAGAAATTTCTCTAATAGTCAAAGCTTTCTGAAGCATAAAAGCAGTTTAGAAATCCCATAGTATACACTTTTTGTTGATAGCGTTTATTAAACTTTAGGAAACAATTATGTCTGCTTTGATTTTGAAGTTTAGTTGTTTAATAATTAGCAATTTATAAGAGGTGTTTTTCTGCACACGCTGATAAAAATAAACATAAAACCACTACTGAAAATGTCTTTCGAAATTCAATATTAACACATAATTAAAGCCAAAAGTTGAATAATTTCATGAAATATAGTTGAAATTGGTGGAGAAATCATATATTGGGGCACATGTCAAATAAACAATTTGGTCACCGTCCATTCGTATATGCGCGACTACAGTTGGTATGATAAGGGAGGTAACCTTTACCTGGTACTTAATAAAGCACATTCTTATGGCAATACGAGCAAATAATATTCTATCATCCTCCCATCCCCACACAGAAAGGTTTATTTGTTGTCTGGGAATTCATTTGACATTAGCTGATCCTCACGTAGCTGGAATTTATTTAATATATAATAAGTCAGATTAAACCAGATTGAATGCGTTGACTTGGTGATAAAGCAAACAATTGAATTTGTCGGTCAAACATATGCTATACAAAGAGGTAAAAAGTGGTAAATTGACCTTGGAGAAACGTATTTCTTTATTTGGATAATTCTCAATTTTAAAATTAATAACACGTTTTCCTTCAAAGGCATGATAATCGTTACCTAAATTTGAAACTATTGAAGCTCGAAAACACACAGTTTAACACACACACGCGCGCGCACGCACGCACACATACAAACTACTGAAACGACCTTATAGAAAATGATGTCTTCAGTCCTGCTAAGAGTCAAATATAATGAATCGACGGGTATGTAATAATTCCATTTTGTTGAGTCAATCTGAAAGGAAAGACGCACAGTTGTATTGATATTTTGCCTTATTTGTATATAGATACAAACATGGTGTAGCTCTTCATTCACTCTACAATTATGTATTATAAAACTAAAGGTGGCATGTAATTGTATAGTTAAGATAAGCAACTGTTTTTTTTTCTCAGCATAAATGTTGAGATTTCAGTGCAGATTGGAATATCATGGTTTCTTAAGGCTTATAAAAGCCTTTCGAGATGAACGCCTTCGTCTACTTTTTGTATCTAATGTAAATGTGTACCTGTATAATTTTAAAGAGTTCAGAACCGTCTGGCTAATTGCCTTTATATAAGTGCACCGAAGCACTGCAGTGGTGTAAAATATGTTTTTCTCTTTGTTTACATTTATAGATACCACATAGAAAACACCACAGTTGTCAAGGAAGATTATTAGTGAGCCCATAGATATGCATAACCAAGAAGACAAAATATAACATTGTATCTGGAAAATATTTACACGCACGGGTAAGTCGAATCTATCAGATTACAACGTATCACTAGTGTCTTATTGATTCGTGTCATCCTAAGTTCTATTAGTTTGGTTTTGTATTTTACGAAATAGGAACACAATTAAGTCATTTACGACTGAGGCAATTGGAGTGGAGTGGCATGCCCAACGACAAACCATGGTAGTAGAACGTTACTGATCCTGTGGTAGCATCTGAATCCTCACATTTTCGGTATGAGTACGGTTCGACAACCATTTAGTCATCATAGTTTCTGCCCCCATTATGACATGCTGCATAGTCCACGGTGTATATTTTACATAGCTGAGTCCACAGTGGGTTCTATTCATAATACTTACAGATAATGATCCTTAGCCAGACAGGTAGGTTAATATTTTAATTCATTTGTAACATGTTGATACTTGGACGATCTAACCACTAGGCCACCCGAGCGGTTAACTGGAAAATTGTTAAAGCTACGTAAAAATCCGAATCACACACACACATACACACACACACACACACACACACACACCATTAACACATATAATTGTCAATTTAGCTAAACGTGTGTGTGTGTTCTTGAAACATTAGCATCCCTGAGGTTTGAATCAACTATGCCAAATTAAGCTTCTTTGTTCGAGTTTTCTCCATAACTGTCGTGGATTCAGTAGAATACTCAAATAAATCTTATTTTTCGAGAGGATCGAGTGAATATATGGAATTGTTTACAAATCAAAACATTTAGGTAACTTGTTCTTTGAATTATATGAATGCCTAATCCAGTATGACAAAAGGAGGGAACTGCTCAAATAAAAATTACTTACTTAATGTGGTAAAGAAAGGAAACAAAAATCTTTAATTTTTGTTGAAGAAGAATTTTCCTCAGTTTTAAGGTAACATTAACAGAACTGTTGCATCAATCTGTCGGTACAACTAATCCAAAGTGTCTGTTCCCTCTTATTTGTGCACGTCTTGATTGACTCAATTCAATCTAAACAAATGTAATGTGAAGTAGATATTGTAATAAAATTAAGGAGATGCGCATATTGTTTAAGCAATTTGTAGATTTGTGTGATTACATGTTTGATTATTGGAATTCGGTGCAATGGGAAATATTCCTTAGCACGAAATAATTAGTCAATTATTAGGAGCAAACGTCACGGAGAGAAAGTATTAGTGAGTTTCTAAGATGCAATGTCCAATGAGTAGCGAACTCAGACCCAATCCGCATGACTGTCCCTGTCGTGATTTAGCACTTTATAAAACCTAATGGTGTACATCTGTGTTGTGATTGCAGCGGCAGTATTTATGGCAGGAAACCGGTAAATTACACAATGGGATAAATGAGAAAGGACTCGGGAGATACCGTTCATGTTGCCATAGTGGCAAATACGATGTAGGATTACTGGTGTGACGTGCCTTGAAACGGTAGATCGACTGGCCTCAGGTGGGCAGTTAAAATAGTCCCCCGTGTTATGGATAGTTGTACAGTTTTTATGGTGTGAATTACTAGAGGAACGGAAAGTTAATGTAGAGAAACTGTGAGGATGTGCGGCTGATGGCTAATTGGCAAGTTGTAAATAATGCGGTCTTGTATTGATTATTGTAAAATTTATGTATAGAATGGACACGTCGGGCTTTCCATCTTACAACTGAAGTTGTATAGAAGTCTTTAGAAATATGGGGTAAACTTATGACTTCTAGCGGGATTCGAGCCAGGGTTTTGACACCGCTCGGTCAAGCAAAAGACCCCTGGCTTGTAACAATATTAAAACTCTCTCTCTCTCTTTTGTCTGGATCGTAAACCGAAGTTGTGTTTGCTTGTTTTCAAGAGGTCTAGCTAATGACCTTGTGAACCATGCTAACTAGCATTTCTGAACTAGATCGAGAAAACAGCTGCTGTTTAAAATGATTATTTGATCATACTTTATCTATACAGTATACAATATGATAAACTATGTTGGTAATGGTGGATAAATCTAATTAATCTTTTGAATTGACGAATTAATTAAGATGTTATAATCTTTTTGCAAACTTGAAGACCTTGACAGTTAATATAAGATCACTATCGCCTACAGATAACATCACCTTCATAGACAGTCACTTCGGTTTACTGGGCATCATAATGTACATAAGGAGTTTATTAGAATATCGATATCGGCTTCTTATTTGATTACAATACGTATCTTGCAGTTGTATTTGCAAGACTAAATTTAGTTTCAAACCTCGTAAATCTCACTTAGGCCTGCGCTAAACGAGCAATGATGGAGCGCTGTACGAGTTACCTCTCTTGAGATAGCAAACGCTTTTGAGAAGGGAGCGTAAACTTAGTCCACGCAAAATTACGTAATATCAGTTGACATATTTCAAAGAGATTTTGGAAGACAATTATTGTTTCATTAGCATAACAAATAATTAACAATATCATATGTCATGATCTTGTCTAGTGCTTTTTTTTAAAAGTTCTTTAACGGTGTGATTCTATTGAGGTTCTGCATCATTTCGCTTGTGATATTTCCCGAAATGTTGGAATATCTGTTGGCAGCAAGATATTGTGCTGGAGTTAAAAATAACTCTTTTAACTTTAAAAATGGACGCTTGGGAGTTCTTTTTGTCTTGATATATATTTATATGAATTCTTCTACTTTGAGGAAATAACAAACTTTTGCGAAAGAAAACAAATATTTTATGAGAATGCAGTTATTATATTTGTATTTCAATCCCCAACGGCTGCTTAAAATTAAGTTAAAGTTAAGAGTTTAGAGCAAAGCAATATAGGACAGATATTTTTTTTAAAGAAATCCATTTGTAGAAAAGAAAATATGTCGTGTGTAGTGATGGTAGAAAAACACATCTAAGTTTTGCAATTATTTGTATTATGTATAATGAATCGTTAAAGTGGATAGAACTATTGGATATTAGAAACATACATAAATTATGATTTATTCTAATAAAGGCTACGTGGTTGAAAGACGTCTTTTTCAAAAGCTCTTTCACTGTATTAGCATGTACCTTTAGGAATTCCTTACCCTTGAAGACACACAATTCAAATTCCCTTGTTTCACGAACTGGAATGATATGTTAAAGCCACTCAATATAGAATTTTATCATTGTGTCCACACATAATTTGTGCATGTTTTATTAGGTGCATGTGTATAGGACATTTGAATAGCGTAGAAGTCAGGATCCGCGAAAAATTTAACAGTCACTTTTTCCGTACATGCAAACAATGCTGACTAACTGCAAAATCTTTGTTATGTTATGACTCTTTTGTCTTAAACAAAGCAATAAAAGGAACAAAACGAATGAAGTAAATTCAACAAATAATTTATTTCTCGAGAAAAGGAAAAAGGAACTTACAGTATTTAAGTCCCAAATAGTCTTAACATTTCTGTCACAAGTCCGAACGTATAGAGTACTCCGAATGCATTCTAATTTTAAAATACTGATGTACCAATAACCTGGAATAGTGTTGTATACTGATGTACCACTAGCCTGGAGAAATGTTGAGGTGCTAAAATTCTTGATGTATCACAATGATACAATTCCAAATGTCATTGAATGAATTCACGATAATTCAATAATAGTGGTTTAGTCCTGAATATCAATAAGCACTTTATAATTTTAATGAATAAGTTAAATAAATAAATTTAATCCTCTCATCTGAACAGAGCTAAAATTGCTCCAACTAAGACTGACGTTAAGCTATGGAATGTTGTTGTTGTTGTTGAGCTTAACGCCATTTTTCAGCACACGATAGGCTATTCATGGCGGCCAGTATTAATGGTGGAGGAAGAAACCGGGAAATCACCGGAAAGAACCACCGACCCACGAGAAGCTACTGGCAAGCATTCTCACATATCCACATTCGCCGAATCCTAGACTCGAACCCACGCAGACAGAGGTGAGATGGCAGTGATCCGTAACGGACAGCGCTTTAGACCACTCGACCACTCGGGGCCCCGAGCTATGGAATGAGTAATACTGAAGTAAACGTCTTTAAATAACTCTGCATCTGACCTCTGTCGCAAATATTATTGTTCTAAACTATTCTACCGTTTTAATGGACATTAGCAGTCATTTTTGTGTATATGCAAGCAACTTTATAAATGCTTATTATTCATGCTTTATAAATGCTTATTATCCATGCTTTATAAATGCTTATTATCCATGCTTTATAAATGCTTATTATTCATGCTTTATAAATGCTTATTATCCATGCCTTATAAATGCTTATTATCCATGCTTTATAAATGCTTATTATCCATGCTTTATAAATGCTTATTATCCATGCTTTATAAATGCTTATTATTCATGCTTTATAAATGCTTATTATCCATGCTTTATAAATGCTTATTATCCATGCTTTATAAATGCTTATTATCCATGCTTTATAAATGCTTATTATCCATGCTTTATAAATGCTTATTATCCATGCTTTATAAATGCTTATTATCCATGCTTTATAAATGCTTATTATCCATGCTTTATAAATGCTTATTATCCATGCTTTATAAATGCTTATTATCCATGCTTTATAAATGCTTATTATCCATGCTTTATAAATGCTTATTATTCATGCTTTATAAATGCTTATTATCCATGCTTTATAAATGTTTATTATCCATGCCTTATAAATGCTTATTATCCATGCTTTATAAATGCTTATTATCCATGCTTTATAAATGCTTATTATCCATGCTTTATAAATGCTTATTATCCATGCTTTATAAATGCTTATTATCCATGCTTTATAAATGCTTATTATTCATGCTTTATAAATGCTTATTATCCATGCTTTATAAATGCTTATTATCCATGCCTTATAAATGCTTATTATCCATGCTTTATAAATGCTTATTATCCATGCTTTATAAATGCTTATTATCCATCTGATCTGGATCTAGCAAAGGATAGTGATTATCAGGGGTTGACTGACTGATATCTGTACGAAAAACTGTAAACTAACAGTGAAAAAATAATATTTTAATATCGTTGTTTAAACCAATTAAGGGCAGTATCCAACATTTTGAAACAATACTTGTCTCAAACTATGATCACGGAACGTTTTGTAAATTCATTATGTTATTCTGTGTTTTCAGGTAGATTGTTTTGTTTTTTGTTTGTTTGTTTCGTAATTTTGTATTTGACAAAAAAGTACAAGAGTCGAAATTACTTATGCAAGTTAAAAAATCTAACTTTGTACCGTTCGTTTTATGGTATTTAAAATTGTGTGTTTATGTGTGTATAAGCGATGCTGACAATGACATCTACGGCCCATAGTTAACTCATGAAGAGTTTGTTGTTAAATTTAGAATTCAGGCGAAGTTCTTGGTTATTAAATATGTTTAAAAAAATATCAAGAAAGAGTCACTACTGTAAGCAACTATAGTAATGTAAAATGCCCCATATTGCCCCGCCTAATTAACCCATGTACTTTTCACTATCAGAAAAATATTCAGCATATAACCACTGTAAATTAGATACGTTTTTCAAAAGATGACAATTTTGTTATATATTAATGGATGGATAGAAAGATCAATGTTACATTTTCTCCGGTGTGTACAGGTAGAAACGTTTGAAACAGATCATGTAGTTTAAGTAATATTAATGGACTGGTCGTAATATTTATGCATGGTTGTTTTGTTACTGGTCTGATGCACGTGTCGACAGTCGATACATAGATACATGTGTATGAAACATGTGTATGAATATCAATGCACACTTAAAGATGTATGAATATCAATGCACACTTAAAGATACTCTCTCTCTCTCTCTCTCTCTCTCTCTCTCTCTCTCTCTCTCTCTCTCTCTCTCTCTCTCTCTCTTGGAAAGACTTCCGACAAAATTCCATAATTAGATGTGAACTTACAGAATGTATAAGACATGTGTTTCAGCGGTAGATGGATTGTATGTCTAACCTTAGTTACTGTAAAATGCAAAACCCTTTGAACAATGCAAACAAGGATTTCGTTGTAGTTGTGGTTGTGGAGTCGCTTATACTGCAGCTGGACTGGTACTAGTTCAGCAATGATTAAAAATACGTGAGGCTTTTGTGTAATAGTTTCATTTTTAATTGATACAGATGTTATATCTGTTTTTATTTTGCAGTAATTCATAACAATGGACGTTAATGTAACAATTGATGAGCCTCTATTAGATAATGTCCACTCATCCAGACAAACAGTATCACTTCCGCCAGGCAAAAAGTTCCATATTTACTTCGCCTATAGAGATGTTCTTAAAGATAAGCTTTGGGTGAAGAGAGTTGTCAAGAAATTGGAGACAGAGTACGGTTACATATGTTGTGATCACGAGAGAGATTTTTTGCCAGGCACAAAAATAATGGACAATATAAAAGATGGTGTGATGAACTCCGAAAAAGTAGTTGTAGTATTCTCAAAAGAAGCCATTGATAGTTACTATGTTTTACTGGAGGCAGCAATGGCCTATCAACAGAGCATCGAGAACCGGAAGAACTTATTAATTCCAGTATTGCTTGATGACTGTGCTGTTCCAAAGGAATATATGCTTTTGACTTATATCGATGCCACAAAGGAAGTTGAGGAGACAACATGGTGGCACAAACTAATGAAGTCGATAAAATCTACAGGTGAGTTATCTAGTATTTTCATGTATATATTGTTACATATCAGCTCGTTCAAAGTAACATAAAAGAAAGAGTGAATACAACAAGCTTTGTAAAATTTTAACAAAAATAATTTATTTTCCTAGAAAACATGAAAAATGTAAATATGTTAAACAAGACTTACGGTTTACAGAAATGATCCCAACTGTTTGTTCAAAATAGAAACATAAGTCCTGTAAAAAGTTCTAAACACAGTCTGAAGCGTCTGAAGTTCCGGTCCAAAATGGCGGATGACCACGTCAGTCGAAGGCTAACAGAAAATTCCAGAATTTACACAATAAAGCACAGTTTTTGTTGTTTCTTTCCAATTTAGAATATTTTCTGGAAAATGTCTTTGTCCAAATCAGTAGTGTTGTTCTCCAGGAAAACAATTATTCATAAAAATGAAGTAAAATTAGCTCCTCTAACAAGACATGTTGTTCTACGTAGACATACGAACAGACAATTTCTTCTAGCACAACAATACCTTTTTCTAAGGTAATAGAAGTTGTATAACTGATTTTTACGACTCTACTACTGTGAATGACTCGACTACGACTGTCTGTCCGTGACTCTATACGTCTTACAAAAATATCAAACATATAAATGTAACTAATACGTTGTTTGAATTCTACGCGCACGAGGACTCATGCAGTTTCGTAATACTTCTGGACGTTAGGAAAGTCTGACCAAGTATCAGCCAATCATTTTCATAGCTATTCCTGAATGTTTAATTGGAATGAATTTGTTCTCATACACATCACGTGATCACATGAGTCACATTTACGACTCAAATAAATACGATGTTTTCAACAACATATTAGACTGATATTAATATAATCATTTTAATAATTACATTTAATGAAATAAAATGAAATAAAAAGATTTATACAAAATTATATCATTAACACACACATATTTTAAATACAGGGTCGTAACATTATCTACAAGGTCACTCCATCTCTCGTTTAATCGCTCTGCCTCTTGCTCTCTCTTGACACTCAAAGGAATACAAAAACATATCAATTACAGCAACGTGCCGGTGGGTTTAATGACTTCGATGAAATGTTGTAATGCACATAGCATTAATTTATTGAAGGTTTTTCAGAGATTATATGTATACAGCCAAATAATCACCAAACTACTTCCTAACACTCCAATATGCAAAGTTTACTCTAATCTTAGTTCCTGTATACTATGTTTTGCTTCTCTCACTCTCCAAGATGATGTTATATGAATTGTAGCGAACACGAAATATGGTCTTTAAGTATGCTAGTATATAGGTAATTCACTGTGTGTGGATCTAGAGCCTCTTGACCTATATTATTTAATTTCAGAACAAAATATTCAGTTCAATTCTTGTCATAGATAAAATATTCGTTTTTGTATATCGAAACAAAGCATACTTATCCCCTGTCTATCTCGTCGAGTTTTTCAGGTATGAAGGTCAAACATGGTTGAATACCTTTAGACAAGGGAAATGTGGCATTCAATCCGTGTCATTGGATTTTAGTTGAATTTAAATTTCTAGTTCCACTTGCAATTTATCTGATATGATCCAACGATATTCAGGTTAAATGGGTGTAAAATGTCTGCGGTAACCAGCACGTACCCCCGAATTACATTATTTGCTTTCAAACCATTAGACACTGTTTTATCACTACACTTGAAAACTGACTAATAATTCTCTGAACATAAACAGAGGACAGTTTGATATGATAATTTAACTGAATCAGCTTAATTGAGCTCTGTGCATGACAATATATGGTTTTATTATATCCTAATGGCATTTACCATCTGAAAGTGCTCTATTTGTAGATAATTCTGTTTACAGATTTTACGGTTACTTTCAAATACACAGATTTTTTATCGGAAAGCTCATACCATAGGTTAATCACAAGTGCTTCGTCATCTGTGATTACGATAGTGCCAGAAACACTGAAATATTTGTGCGTGTGTGTGCCTGGGGTGTAAGGGACTTAGAGAATTGTTGACTTTTCCAGCAAGTTTATTTCCCGCGCACAAGTAAAATGTGATGGATTTAATATAAGAACCGGATTAACGGATATGAAAATTGTTCAATTGAATCTAATTACAGAGTTTATGTAATATGTATGTTAGAAGCACATATTTAAAACTGATAATCTGTTACACAGTCTTTTTCAAAATATCATACACTACTAAAATATAACAAGTTAATAATGTTGGAGACAAAGTTAGGACACAATTAAACACATCATGGTACATTTGAACAATACATAACAAATTCAAACATATTATTGGTGGTGACGCCGTGTTTTAATTTTCGCTGAGATACATGGTCATAAAAGAGGAAGTAATTTAAATCCAGTAATTTATTGAATTCCAGTGACTCGCTTAAATTTAGATTAAACCTTATCACTAATACCAATATTAAAAAAGAACAGTATTCCAGAGACCGATAAGCAATCTGTAACAGAATGATAATAAACTGTAGAGGATAAAAGAGACGACAAAAAGTGAGCAAACATTATTCAGAGATGAAGAATTATGATACTCATAGTCCTATTGTTTGCTGCTAGATACTCGTTCGTTAATGCGGCACCACTGGTTGATTTAGCCTCTGACACGATGACAAATGGTAATATTAAAACGTCAATAACGATAAATTTCCATTAAACAACACTTAGTTTTGATATATATGGTTGCAAGAAGCTGTTACACTTTCTAAATGGCTTAATAACCGCTGATTCAAATATGGTAGCGACCTTCGCGAATCATAATCCATGCATTGTTTACATCTCGACTACAAAATGAGAGTAAAAATGACATTCGAATAAAAAATAATAAAACACGAGGAAATTTTGCAAATAGCAAACCAAAAAGCCATATCCAAATATACTGATTCCACCAGATATTTATCGCGTCTCGTTTGATATGTATATAACTCTGTTTTACAACATAATCATGATTTATGATTATAGGGTAATTTTCCACGTAGTGAATCCGAAACCTTTGCACATTTTGAATTTCAAATTCCATCTGATTGCTCATTTCCTTTCATTTCTTTACAAACTTCCGTTTTTGTACCTTGCAAATGCTAACATATATATATATATATATATATATATATATATATATATATATATATATATATATATATATATATATATATATATATATATATATATATATATATATATATATACGTAATACGCTCTTATACTAAAGTAGTTTTAGCATAAGATAATTCTTCTACAGTACTCGTGTTCGAAGTCTCTTACTTGAAGTATTTTTTTTTGAAGAGCAAGCGTCAAGGTCGCCATTTCAAGTGGAGGGAAACAATGTGGCAGGTAATTTTAAAGGATTATGTATAGTTTAAAGACTATTTTATGTTTCTTAATTTGTTTTCTTATTTTTGTAATTTAGCTGCTAATTACTTCTACGAGGAACCAATGGAAATATATACTTGGATAATTATTTCAAAGCACTTTTTGATAAATTCCTAATTAACTCATGCGTTATTATTACAACCTAGTCTCAATAATTGCTGAATATTTTCTGTGTGCTTCTTTTTCATTTTTCAAACACATTTGATATTACAATCTGTCTTGTGGAAAATTCTTTTATGCTAAAAAATAATTTCCATAAAGGTACTTAATTTCGAATAATTTATCGTAAGGTAATGACATTGCTAAAATCTATCTTTTCTATGCGGATTCAAGCTTTGTTCCTTTTTCAGACTATAGTCATTAATACCAGCATGGGATCTATTACAGAAGATCAATTAGCAGCGAGAGTAAAATATGACATTAGAAACTATCTAGTACAAAGTTCAATGTTAATAGGTTTATACAAGGTAACATTAGGATGTTTAAACGTATGTATGACAGCCAATTATCCTTAAGAATCTTTCTATATCTGCGACATTTTGTATGCAGCCGCAAATTCTCATCAAAATATCAAAAAAGTAAATCTTTTCAAGTGATGATTTTAATTTGCTCTGCATTTTAAACGTCTTTAGACCGGTCAGAAAGTAATTGTTTTATTATTTCCAAGAAACAGATTTCATATCTAAAACGCAGCTCTTATGACTATGATACCCTTTAAACCAAACGTTTGAACGTGAAATTGTTTCTGCTTCGATAAACCCCGCTTTACATGAAACATGTTTGGTTTGCTGTCTTGATTCCATGATATGAAAAACTTTGATTGGTCTAGCAAACGTTTACAATACGTTTCTTGAGGTATTCAAGTGTTATCATTACCTCACTACTTTCATTCCATTTAAAACAAAGTTGCTGATACGTTATTGCCTCTTGACTACCAAAATACGTTCAGTATACATAAATTCAATTCTCCAATAGCTAACTCATATGCCAATTCGTAGCAAATAATATCTTGTTAAACGTTCAAACAAGAAACAGTGTTATTCATTTTCAATTAACAAGTGTTGTTTTAAGGAACAATTCAATCCAACAAGAAATATCAATATTGATTCCATATGAATTTTGGGCGAATGATTAAGAACGATAGAAAAAGCAAGGTAGACAAAGAAATTAAAATTATATTGTGTCAGGTCTTGCCACTTTGAATTTACTTTTAATATACTTGAAAAACAAGTGTACAAGAACAAGTTTAATTAGCTGTTTGTGTTTCACCATACTAGGGGTCTATTTTCGTGTGCCATAATTTCTTAAATGAGAAATAGATGTTTCCTGTTCACTTTGCAGTTTTCAATATCACTTGTTTGCTTAGTACATAAGATAAACAAACATTATATTTGTCTATTAAACAGCGGGCAAAACATTTGCTATAACCCAGCTTTGTTCAATTGAAACAAAATACAGCTTCATTCGATGCAGTATGCAAACAAACAAGTATATTCCAAAAGAACTGCGACCAGAATCATGTGGGGTAAGTGTTTCTGAAATAATAAATTGTTTTGAGCAAAAAGTATTTAACGCATAAATGGTGCGATAAAAAGTATGTCTTGCTTTAAACTGGGTTTGAATGTACTATAACCTTGTAATGAGGCAGCGTTCGTACATAGGACACGTATGCGTTATCCAAAATGGTTTTCTAAGTGTATGAAAACAGAAGGAATACAACTACCAGCTAGTTTTAGATCACACGATTTTAGCACAAACGCAATTTATAACGTTTTATTCAACCTTTATTATTAACAATTAATTAAAGAAACTCAAATATCATTAAGGGTTACAATATAATGACCAAAAACAGCAGCAACAAAAAAACCAATAATAATAATAATATTAATAATAATAATAATAATAATAATAATAATAATAATAATAATAATAATAATAATAATAATAATAATAATAATAATAATAATAAAATTAAGCATTGAGTTTAAGCAATTTGTAGGTTTGTGTGATTACATGTTTGATTATTGGAATTCGGTGTAGTGGGAAATATTCCTTAGCACGAAACAATTAGTCAATTATTAGGAGCAAACGTCACGGAGAGAAAGTGTTAGTGAGTTCCTGAGATGCCATAGCCAATGAGTAGCGAACTCAGACCCAATCCGTATGACTGTCCCTGTCGTGATTTAGCACTTTATAAAACCTAATGGTGTACATCGGTTTGTGACTTCAGCGGCAGTATTTATGGTAGTAAAACGGTAAATTACACAATGGGATAAATGAGAAAGGACTCGGGAGATACCGTTTATGTTGCCATAGTGGCAAATGTGATGTAGGTTTACTGGTGTGATGTGAAACGTTAGATCGACTGGCCTCAGGTGGGCAGTTAAAATAGTCCCCCGTGTTAGGGATAGTTGTACAGTTTCTACGTGAATTACTAGCGGAACGGAAAGTTAATGTAGAGATGTGCGGTTGATGGCTAATTGGAAAGTTGTACATAACGTGGTCTTGTATTGATTATTGTAAAATTTATGTATAGAATGGGCACGTCGGGCTTTTGAACTTACAACTGAAGTTGTATAGAAGTCTTTGGAAGTATGGGGTAAACTTATGACTTCTAGCGGGATTCGAGTCCAAGGTTTTGACACCGCTCGGTCAAGTAAAAGACACCAGGCTTGTAACAATAATAATAAATTCTGAGATACAACCATCTTTGTGTATGGTGCAAGATCCCCAGTACTTTTCTTCCCTCTCCTTTATTCCATCCATTCGGTGCCATTCTCCACTTCCCCCAGTAATAGCGCTGGCTTGTGGTTCTAAATGGTCAAATTGTACGTTAATTGCATTCATTTCAACCCAGACATTGCATCCTCTGTCTTTTGTGGTTTGATTTCTTTTTGTTCTCTTTTTCGTTCAGTTGGATTTCTTTTTAGTCTATGGTCCAAAAGTCTTCATTTGTTTCCGATAGTACATTAGACTATTCCTATGCATCAGTACAGTGTTCTGTACTCATCTAACTCTCCTTCCCCAGACCATTCTGCTCCCAATAAGAAAGAGAAGTCTTTCGGCATCGGCTCTTTTGTACTCCTCATTTATGATACTGGGGTCTTCATCCGATTCCAAGTATTTCTGGTGAACGAAAATGTTGTAAACTATGTTAGTACTGATTATTTTCAAACTAGTATTTACCACGGCAAGAGGAAAGATTAGATTAAATACGATGAAATGTTTAACTGCATTGGTCATCAACTAGCATAAATGTTCTATTTAGTGATTTAATACAATTCAATTCAAAATCTAATTTGGGGATTGTTTGCAGTTGAGGCGTTGGCAAAATAGTTCATAACGTCTTTTTGACTCCTGGTTAATCTTCATTGTTCTCCAACTCATTTAATTCAACATTTACTATCTTCTTTATATTTTATATCTGCAATAAATTTGCTCCGCTCCTGGTTGTACTCTAAATTTAGGTAGTGCTGCATTTAATCTTACAGGAAAAAAGGATCTAGTTTAATCTTCGATGAATATAATATTTATTCCAGCTATGATGTATCCATTTCCTTAACAACACAAACACAATACACCTTTACGATCTGGAACTGAAAGAGTATGAAAAGGATGATTATAAATATGATGGACTGTAGACGGTACATCAGTTTTTTTTAAGCAAACTCGAAATGTTCGAATAGGGTAATTACCAGACTGAAGATCCACGATCAATTAATTATCCTGTAAAGCTTGCTAGTGATTTTGATACTTATAATACATTAAATATGAATACTGGGCAAAAACTGTAACATGAAATAAAATTAGATTTAAAGGGTAGACTACAAATGCAGTAAACCACCATTTTAAAAGGCATGCTTTTTATGGACGTGATACACACACACACACACACACACACACACACACACACACACACACACACACACACACACACACACACACATATATATATATATATATATATATATATATATATATATATATATATATATATATATATATATATATATATATAAGACTCTGTCGCCTTAAACTAATTAAGTAAAAAAGAGTGAAAGCAAAACAAGTTTTGTAAAACTCAGAAATTTATTTCCCTAGACTATGTAGTGAAAACTTAAACGTAACTTACAGTATGGTGAATGCATTCTTAAAACGTCTTAAATTCTATAACAAGTCCAAATTCACAAGAATGCAAAAAAAGTTACCTACTCCTGATGTTTATCAACACCTTGAAATTCCAGTGTACAACTGAAATAAATCAATGAAATATTCTCTCACATAAACACGACTAAATGGCTCTACTTAGATTGATGATTAGGATAGGAACAACCAATCCTGAGGTAAGCATCATTTATGTAATTAACGTAGACGCAATTTCCGAGCCGAAGTCAACAGTCAACAAGGTCAGGTCGTTTAACAGCCAACCAATCAGAAATTAGATCACCTATTATTTTATTGGAGAAATCCCAAGACTGAAAATTAAATCCCATCAAATTCGTCAACAAGAATTCTTCCACAAGGTGGAAAGGCCATAATAGCATGTTGACTCAAACGAAACTGACTCATTCAAAAGTACATATTCACAACGTAGAAAATGGACAGAATTAACTATTTAATATGTTCTCTATTTTATGACCCTGACAACCTACGATCATAACAAATAAATCATATCAATCAATCAATCAATCAATCAATCAATCAATCAATCAATCAATCAATCAATCAATCAATCAATCAATCAATCAATCAATCAATCAATCAATCAATCAATCAATCAATCTATCTATCTATCTATCTATCTATCTATCTATCTATCTATCTATCTATCTATCTATCTATCTATCTATCTATCTATCTATCTATCTATCTATCTATCTATCTATCTATCTATCTATCTATCTATTTACCTATCTATAATCGTCCCAATATACAAAGACCGTTACGAGCCAAACATTCCATCGTATTACTCTACGATGACTATATATATATATATATATATATATATATATATATATATATATATATATATATATATATATATATATATATATCCAGCGTAAACTTAGTTATAGTGTTCAAGTTGACCTCAATAAGCGTTACTGACGGTTAGTAGGTAGGTATGGAAAATGCTATGGGAAAATGTGGTTAGGGACAACTGGTCTCAAACTTCGTCTGAATTGGGATTTAGTCGATTTATTTGATTTTCTCTCATTATCAGAAAGTTTTGTACCTATGTTAGCACCTTAACCTCCTTCTCCTTCATTACCTCAAGTAGAATATTTTAGATAGAGGCAGAAAGAAGAATTGGATAGTTTTTTTTTACAACAGCAGAACGAATAGAACAAGCCTTTGTCATTCAATAGCAACAACGTGAAAAGGAGATAAAATATAAATAGAGGAAGATGAGAAAGAGAAGAGAATGTGTCAAGGAGAGAAGAAGAACATTGAAAGTTAAGCGATCACTGTGCAAGTAGACATTTTTGCAGAGCATAGATGTCTGAATCAAATGTATTAGATTTCCTTAACTCGTCCAAATAGACAAAGTCATTCCCGAGTCAAACATTCCATCCTATTACTCTACGATGAATACCCCTAGATATTAGCAGCAAAAGCGATCACTACCAAATCATTAACAGTATCAGGTGAAGAAGTAGGACTTAGCCCTGACAAAGATGTCAGGCAGTTAATGCTCATTGCATCCCGTTCCGGAGTTTGTTTGAAAAGCAAACGAAAACCCAACAGTCTTTTTAAGGCTACCCACCTCTTCAGAAGAGTGACTACTCAATATTTGTCAAATTAACTAAACCTTATATCCCCCTTTCCCATGACTTTTTTTATGAATGATATATGTGTATGAGTTCGTGAGTGTAACTACGTATTATTATAAAAATCAATACCAAGAGACACTTACGTTCTATTCTGGTATATGTTATTCTCTTAGAAGTTACCATGTAATTTCGCAACATGTCACCTAAAGATTATTTACTTCTTTTTTCACCCACTCGTTTTCCATATTTTGAATTTCTTCACTTCTACAGATGTTTCAATTCTTAAGTTTCTTCTCCTTGTCTTCTATTCTTATCTTTCAGAGTCGGCATGGTTTTTTTCCTTTTCACAGGGTACTTCTACATTTTCGGAAGCCATCTCCTGCTGCTGTTTCTTTGATCGCTTCTCTTTTTCTTAGGAAAGTCTAAATAAAGACTAATGTTATTTTTCTTGAAAATAATAACATCTTGACCCTTGTCTCATTTACGCCGGTCTAGATTTCACATTTTGGAAATTTTGTATCCCAATAACCTTTCTACTGTCAGATATAGCAAGTATCCTGACTTTAATCTCAAAAGGAGGAGTAGTCCATTGCCTTTTCTGTAACCTTTGTATGACACCTTGCAAAGCTTTGATGAGAAGCTCGAACTGCATTGGCTCTTCAATCTTGATTGCTTGAGAGTTGAATGAATACTCTTAGAGAAGACACTCACTCTACATATAGGGTATATGGCGTGTACAATCAACTTATTTGTCATTTTGCATCCAAGATGAAACGATCGAACGATTTTCATGTCATCGATGAAAAGTTAGATCGTTCCTGTTTGCATCTTCGCTATCCTTTTTATACATTAATTGGTAGATGAGGCGGTTTCTACAAAACTGAATTTGTCAAATGTTTGATGGAGTACAAGCAATATGCCATTGATTAATCGTCTACCTCAATGTATTGAATGGTATTATAGAGACTGGCATTTGGCCTACCACCTCTTTGGAGAAAGTCAAAGAGATTCAATCGTTTTGTGGAAGGCATTCCTTGTGAAGACGACGGGATCGTGTCTGATACGAAATAAATACATTTCGTAATCTTCAACTACATGTTTGCAGAAGGCGAAGAAAAATTAATACTTTGGTTAAATGCAAAGGGAATGATCGTAATGCCAGTGTCATTTACATTACCCAACATCTGTTTCAACAAATTAAAACATAGTTGTTAAGTTGTTCAAAAGGCCTAGAAATAATCTCAAGTGCAAATGTTAGCCAAGCAGTTAGAAACTCCTTGGCTGACTTATGCGTACGACAATACCACTTAAACACCTCACGGTTATTCACTCATTGATATAAAAGACATCACCGGAATATTTGCGATTACGTGTCCATCCCTTTCATGACTGGTGCCAAGAGGGTTGGCCAGCAGTTTATACATTCCCCATGGTATGAAAAAAAAAATAAAATCATGTCCCGTTTGGTCTTTCTCATAAATCATCAACATGACTTCCGTTCTATCTTATTTTTCAGCTAAATTGTTTCGGGTCCTGTACGACATCATTACTGGATTTATCCAAGCATGAAATGTCACGATTTAGTCCATTGTAAATGTCGAGTGATGCTCGTCATGAAGATGGTACGACGTACAGACATTGAGTGGAGGCGAATTGTAGTATAAACAAGTTTCGTCCCAGACGATTCACATCAGCGCGATTTTACTCTTGAAAGAAAGACCTCTATCGCGAAACTCCAGCTAACATCCGAACGTTCGTCGTCTGTAAAAAAAGTGATTTGGTACAAAGGGGAGGGCTTATTCATGGCCCTTCGTTGATATAAATTTATTCCAAACGTTTGGTTAACTAAGATAAAAAGAAAGTTTGTCGGGCGAGCGACTTCAATGTAATGTTTTGCTCCTGAACAAAACAAAGATGTCACCCCAAAAGAAGCCATCACTCTTTTGTAAAAAAAAGGAAAACGAAAGAGGATTTCTTCCTCTTTTAGCCAAACGTTGGGACGTGTTGTGGGTCATGTCAAATTATCGGTCATGTCGAAATCCCCTTCATTCAAACAGCTCCTGAAGAAATCATCGATACCGTGTATGAAAGTTGCTGGAATGTCAGATTTCATCCAAGTTTAAGAGACATCAGAAGCAACAGCCGTTTTCACAAGAATTTTAGTTACAGTGAGAACTAAACGAAGGATTGAATTTGATCTTTGTGTATTTCGATGAGGCGGAGTACAACGTGGTGGGACACACATCCGGAGCTTTACTGAGAGTTTTTCCTTTCATAGTGGATTTTACCGTAACTAATGACAAGAAAGATGGAAATACCTATCACGTTCTTTGCAAATTTGCACATCCCTCCTATTTATCCGTCAGTAAGTTGTACTACTACAATGCATATATTTTATAAAAAGAGATGTGGGACAAAATATCCCGTTTTCGGAAAGAAAATTCACGGTAAAGCAAAATTTTTGAATTTGAAAATTATTCTCTAGCTACATAACATAAAACAAAAACAAATAAAATCTTCTTGGATCTACCCATTATTGATGAATGCAATAATAGTAACATAGTCCATACTTACAGCAGTATTAATAAATTTATAAACGCTATCGTCAAAAATCACAAAATATAAGCCCCTATTATACCTCGAAAATTTAGATTTTTTAAAAAGAATATATTTATTAATTTATTTATTCCTTAATTGAACTACTTCATAATAAAAAACAAACGAATGCGTCGGCGGAGGTGCGTTCTGTGAATGGGGCAGGCAGGTTGAGTCGAAGAATATAGGATAAGCTGGACATCGTCCGTGAAGGATATGACCATATTGAGTCAACAAAACGGCTCCAATTTAAGTTATTTGACTGTCCTCAAAAATTTCTGTTGCTCGTGTACTGTCACTGTCATCACTGTTACCAGTAAAAGATGCACCTGCACTTTGGTCTTTTGCTGAAGTTCCTACATCATGACCAGTGGTATTAGCTTCTACACTCTCTATAGCTGCTGACATATAAGATTGAATGTCAGGGTCATCTTCTTTGATGAATTACTGGAAGAGGCATCTGAGGTCTTGGAAGTCGTCGTAATTCCAACATCAAATAAGGTTTGCCTCCTTTTTTGCAGATCTGCTTGTTCTACTTTGCTTATTTTAGCTTTGACGCACCTGATGGATATGTGCGTTTCATTTCAACTTTTCCACGTACTATACAATGATTTGACGACGTCAGGGATATATCTTCCCACTAAAAAACGTAACATACTGAAATGCAGTACTTGCTGAGTACGACTGCAGTACTGCTGTGTATTCATCCAAAGCACCAATTTCTCAGCAGTATTACTATATTTCCCTTTTTTAAATACGATACACGTAAATTATTTTAAATTTTTAAGACATCGGCAGATCACCGCTCACAGATCCTTTTCATGCAAAATATATAACTGATGACTGGCTTTTTATCTTGTCTCAAATTGTCGATAGTGCTTGTGGTAATTAGTGCTGTAATGCATGTTATAAATGGTTCTCTTTAAAAACAAACCAAGCTGCAAGCTTGCGACAGGCAGAATTTTCCGCATTTGACTGCGTGCGGGGGTTCCCTTTGTGTGCGGACTTTGAGTAAATTGCATGGGTATCTTAGCATCTGCACTGCCCTAATACAGAGGCGGGTATCTGCAGTTCAGAAAGTCACATAACTTGTTAGAGAGGTGTAGTGGGAGGAAGAAAAGAAAATGAAAGAATTATTTGCTTATAAACACTGGGACTATTGAAGGCCATAGGCATGATGGTGGTAACTTAGCATTGTTTTAATAAAGATAAATGCCTGCGTCTAGTGGCTTTACCTTTTCCTAAGCTGCGTTAAAAGAGGATCCACTGCCTTAAACAGCTTACAAACTTGTTAGGAAAGTCATGAAGGAAGAAGTGAAAATAATCAAGACCACCTGCACCAGGGAAAGAAAAAGATAAGGACAATAAGACGAAACAGCTAATTCAAGATAACAATTGGATCAAATTCTATGAAAGTTTAAAGACTTGGAACGTCTTGACTGGACCCCTAAAGAAAGGAAGAATAGATAAGCAGAGAAAATGGTGGACGAAATGAAGGAAATAGAAGAAGAACCAAACGGTCCTTTACAAGGGCACTCAGTTGCATCAAGAAGATCACTTCTAACTGTTATATTAAGTTTTGTCTTTATGTTGTATAGGCATTTGGTTATGTGTGTTCATATTTGTCCTTATTCATATTACACCTACCTGCAGTAGAATGTATTGAGTTCAACTCGTACATTGTTATTGCGTGTCCGCCCGATTCAGGTGACCCTCTTTCAGAAGCGTTGCATTTTTCTCAAAGTCCTTTGCCTTGACCTCACCCACGTTCCATTCCTATTGACCCTATACTGTCCCACCATATTAAACTTCCCTCGACTCTATTAGTTTTGTAGGCTTGACGCTATATTCCATATTCACTTTTTCAATAGTAAAGTTTCATTGATCCCAGTCGTCATGCATAACTACTAATCTATCAACCAATATCATATACCCTAGGAGCATTAATTTATAATTTGTTCTGTTCAAAGGTCTAAATATAGGAAACCCCGGAGTGTATTTACATGACCTCATCATGCATTAACTTCACATAAATAGCGCTTTCTCCATAGTGATTATGATGCAGTTCGTAACATGATATTTATTCTGTAAATATTTATCCCTGCGATTTTAAACTACATTTTGTGTTCCAACTATTGTTATATTCAAAATAACCTATATCGAAAGAGAAAAAAATTACATGTACGAAATTCGATCAACTAAATAATGGATGGTTGCATAAATTCATTGTGTGATTGACTATTTTTCTTATCTTTTATTTGTTATTTTTGTTAATTGCTTGCAATAAATCAATGCATGCTTTATTTCTTTCTTATATTTAAAAACTTTACCTCGTTTATTAAATTATTGTAAAGAGACAGACACTTCGTTGTCATGAGAATGAAACCTAAATTGTAAACTGGTAATATTAAAATTATTATCAAGAAATACTTATGAAAACGGCCAATTTAAGATTCACCTGAAAATCTGTACATTTTGATAACAACGATATCTACGCAATGGTACATTGCTGAATCGGACTTGATTTGTTTTCAGATAGGGTCGAATTATTTACAATATATCAAAAATGTAATTTACTGCGATATATTAGATCAACCCATTACTACCACTTTCTTAAGTCACGTATATTTATATGCTCAAGTTATGAAAGAGGTTAATTTACCGAAAGGGGATGGGGATATGGCTATTGAAATTTTATCTTTTAACTTCAATTCTGGAGCAAGTTTGCTATATCATGAAAAGAAACTTTCTTTCTTACTTGAATGCTCATTTATTTCATCTGGTGGTACAAAGAACACAACATTTTAACTTTTGGCTTCGCCACACGTTATAATGTCATATTTGTTTACCACTCTCGTTAACTAATTTTTCAGGTACCATCTGACCTCATCCGAGCAATAAATAAAGACTTACTTCGAAGTGCAGAAATAGAATGCAGACAAAAATGTTGCTGTTTTGCAAGACTTGTGGAGTGGTTTGGATATATAATAATCTTTTTTTTCTTTTTCTACTTAATCCATGGGATTGTTTGCTTCATTCGTCCAGAAATAGCAGAGAAATCTCGACATGACTGTACCCCGTTCATCATTGCTTGCAGTATATTATTTATTATTTTTGGACTCTGTTATTTTGCATGCAAGAGATTTTATGCAAAGGTACGTGCTTCTGTCTACTCTCTACGCTCTTTGATTACAAGTGATACAATTTTCGCTGACACCAAATAGGTTAATGAACATAGATCAGTCAAGAGCAGTATATGAGACAATAATCTTGTTTTAACAGCCTCTTGATTCAGACAATCAAAAAGTGACAGGAAAAATATTTGATTTTAATTTGGATGAAAATAATGCGTGTGCCCGTTGACAGAAATATTATTCATACAGCCATTATTTATCTATTATTTGCCTTCGAATAGGGTACGTATGGAGTCTTTTAAATTATTCACGTCGGTTATACAGTAATATATGCAGGTGTTAGTTTACATTTAATTTTGAATCTTTTATAAATGAAAAATACAAATTTCTTGTTATCGCAAAGTTATACTAGATTGTTTGCAAACTGCTGCGTTTAAACTATTAACCTAAGTTGGTGTATACATTATATATCCTTCATGCTTGGGTAGAAATAACGAATCTCCAGAAGAGTATATCTCTAACGTTAGAATTAAAGCCTAAGTAACTCTCGATACGTTATCAAATGAACACTGTTAATATCACAATTTAAGAAGTAAAACAACTTTCATTACAGCAATAGGTAATATAGTAATTACAAACATTTAAATAATAAAATTATTGAACAGAATTAGAAAAATACAATGCATTATATTGCCGTTGCAACAGCACAGTGCATCCGACAGCATGTTGAGAATGTGCTTATATTTTGAAACGTTTCTAGGTCCCAAATACTAAAACTAAGCATACTAAATACTAATTTTTAACAAATAATTGGCAATGATTTTGGATGATATGCTGTATTTATCTAAAATGGCAAATAGGTGAAACCCTCAATAAATGTTCCCTCTCTTCTGTTATAATATATCATTATGCTAATTTTAGAAAATATATATATTTCGTAAATAGATCAAGCAAAAGTTAAAATGAAACAAAATAAAAACAACTAGAAGAAACAAACAAAAAACCCACAACATAAACCTGCTTTAAATTTAGTAACTACCCTATCAAAAGAGTACTTATTTTTCCACTATCATAATCGTTTGCTTTTCATCTTCTTCCTTTTTTTCTATCTGTTCGTCTGTCTGTCTCTATCTGTCTGTGTCTCTATCTCTCCCTCCAAGTAATAAGTGACACGGAAGTTCTTTTCGAAAACTGTCTAAAATCTTTTACAGATAATAATGGTTGTCTGCTTTGAAGCTCGTTCTCTTTCGGTTCACCTCCTCCCCTCGTCCATTCAACTTCACATTGTAGCCCCGACATCATGATCATTTTAGACTTACATAATCGCGGTTATATTTTGTAGTCATATACCATTTGGTTGCAGAATGCGTCTACTGCATGTCTCGAATCGCGTAGTCAATGAATTAATAAGAAGTTATTTATTACCATCTGGTAGAGATATTTGTTTTTGGTGAAAATGCAATTAGTGCCCTACACTTAATGAAATAAAATATTGTGACTAATGTTTTATACCCTATTAATGGTATAAAAACTAGTTTCATCTATTGTCATAAGATAAGGCCGGGTTGTGATTATATTGTGCAAAGATACTAAAAAAAAATTGTGAATGAAATGTTGATTTATAGTCTAAATGCACGATGAATGAATCAAACATCATGTTAGACTGGAGAGGGCCTAAAAATTGATCAAACAGATTGATGAGCACAGAGATCAACAACTGATTAAAGGAAATTATATCGTTCCTAAACTGAACTAATCAAAACATGTAAATTCGAAAAGTATCCAACAGGAAACACTGAAATGTTCAATATCAACAAAGGTATGCAAATTATATACGTTTGTACAAAACTATGAATAGATTATGTTTTATTCATACGTAGGATATAGGTAGTATTGAGTTTCGCTGATAGATTGATACTAAATGATTTACTTCACTTATTATGTGACACTCTTGATTAAAAATTTAAAGACATGCATCGGGCGGCGTCTAATTAACACGTACTATTTATTTCCTGTTCTGCCTACACTCTTTGAATGGTCACGGAGCCACTACACATGTCCTGTCATTTCATGTCTACTGATGCTTCCTTATTCCCTGACATTGCAAGTAAACCAATACCATCGTCTGAGCTATCACCACCGTTTAACCGCAGCATAGCTTTTTAGCTGAACATTCCAGTAAGGTGTAAAGTTCATAACAACATTTGTTGTATTGTGATAAAATAACTTGAACTTGCACAAGTAGTGCCAGAGAACTAGAGACAATCGGTTTCCTCACTGCAGGATATTTTGTTTGCTTACAGCAATGAGTATATCGAACTAAGTATTTTGAAATAAATACGGTCAACAATTAACTAACCTCTAGAAATTCTGTACGAAGGAACCAAACCCAAATTACAACTCATTCATATATGGAGACTATTTTTCAATATTTGCACCAAATATTCATAAATGTTTCCTACACACAATTCCGTAATAATACTTCCTCCATTTCAAAAAGTGAAATAACGTTAGGAGAATCACGGGATGTGAACAAAAACCACACGAAAGGAAGCTTACTATGACAAAAAGATGTGCAAATTTCGTTCTGCTCAAGTAACCATATTCTACAGTTTCCAACAACCGAATTGCATTGTTCAGGAAAAATGCCCAACGTATAATCCTTGCACAATTACACATGAGGCTGGTGGAACGTTTTAAGGACAACATCCCTTCTGAAAATGTACCTGTTCAATTTTCAAATCCACCATATCACATTGCGAACAATTTTCCAATGACAATGTTCCCCGATAGACTGCAGGATCTGCACCCTGCTAACAATGACACTCTTAAATAGCTGAGCATGCAATACACACGATAAATAAATCAAGAAATCCTTCCCAAAGGTTTCTTGGTGTATTATCGTCGCTGATAAAGAGGCTTTATGTAAATACGTATCAGGAATTATTGATCTGAGAACGCATGCATTCCAACGTTAACACTAAAACAGCAGATTACCTGAGGTTTTACGCCTTAAACAAAGACGTTTCAATCAAAGAAAAACGTTCAGGTTCAGCAACGTGTCACCGATAACAAATCAATGTTGGGCAGCGGCGGAAGTCAGGTATTTATATGAACCTCGTGAACTCCAAGGTGGTAAAAAGAAATCAACCGATCCTGTCTGAAGCCCTACAACGCACAAAAATGTCAAACGTGGTAAGATCCATAGGTCAACTTGCAATTCACTGACTAGATCAACGGCTCCTCAATGTGGATTTGTCACGGAACAAGTACATGTAATTCCTAAAATACTAATTGAGCTACACCTTTTGCCACGGTTAAACTCAGGACAAATTAGTATAACATTGCTTGGTGCATGACGTCGCTGACTATCATTCCAGTCCATTATTAATTCTTTCGGGTCGCCAAGAGAATATTTCTATAACATTTCGTCTTTGCACTGAGCACACAGTTTTTTGTGTTTGTGTTTCAACTCAGTGATATAATCTTGATCATGATCAAATATACATTTATGCGTTTGGTCATTACATTGGTTCGTTGGCATGAAACTAATTTCCATTAGCGTCACAGGTAGCGCTGGATGCAGCTGTGTTTTATCGACAGTATAAAATACTTTACCCAGATGAGAATTGGATCCACTCGCGAGGCAGGCAAATAGCTAAAATCGACCACTCTATGCTGTCGTCAACTATCTAGGCCCGGGCTGTATGTGAATCTAATAGTGTTAGTCTTTGTGCTGAATGAATTGTAATTATGTATCATTACATCAAGCGAGATAGTTTTCCGTGCTAACGCGGTTTCAACCCTTTTGACGAAAACGACAACGACGTGGTTTAGTTCCAGTACATGGCTTTGATCGGAGTCAGGTATCGCTACTGAGACATTTAGACCACGAGTATCTGTCAGTCTAAAACATAACTGAACACGTCTGTCGGCAAATTTCTTTGCGTGAAATTTACAAATTTCTGCTGCATTTCAAAACTAACGGTGTTATGTGGATCATCCGGGGTCTATTGCACTATTAAGTTGCTCACCTTTATTTCTGGAATAACGCCACGCATTTCTTCACATTGAATTTGATTGGATTTCAAGCGCAGCCAAATTCGTAGCTGTCATAGCGATTCGTCTATGGCACGATAATAATCGTAGTAAGCGATGCAGCCCAACCAGCTATTCATAATGAGATTCCGTGCAATTGTGGATGTCTAACCTTGATCGCCACACATAATTAACGCAAGATGCTTAGTTGCCAGCCAGGTTAAAATTTTCTAATGTGTTTTCCGTCACAATACAAATTTCATCCCAGAAGATGACGCCTAGGATATGTGCAGTGCCCATCCTGGCAGGTGTCCAGTTGTCTCCATTGCAGCAAAACAATATATGATAAGTGGGATTTAACATGTCTTTGGCTAGTCTGTAAGTGGGTGTCAATACAATTACGTATATGCCGTTAATAATTTTTTACCAGTCCTACTTTACCTGAACCTCCTGCACCATTCAGATAAAAAAGCTTGATTCGTGAAATACCATAATAAACCGATGGATCGGATGATATCGCATTGAGATCGATGTTATGACACACAGACGTGTAATCGATAGTGGGTAGTTGTGGAGGATCATCACATTTGTGGTTAACATGCCCAGCAAAGTCGCGTATGAAGACAACATCGATGAACCAGCACTAACGTCAGAAGATCACTGACCATTGTCATCATTAACTATGAACACGATCAGCTGATAGAAAAAGAATCAGCAGAAACTCTGACCAGGTTAGATGGAAATCTTGTGATCATCGATGATAAGTTGATGATCACTTCGTAAGTGTAATATTCGATCACAAACCCAAGCGACGTTATGTCAGGTTAATATTAATTTCCTTGTTTGTAAATCCATGGAAGCCTATAGTATTTTTAACCATAAAATAAAGTTCCACGCGGTCGATGACTAGTCGTTGACAGCGACGTTTACAATCTGTAGAATTATCAGCGGTTAAACATCCATTTATTTTTGTTTTATATCTCAAATTATATAAGGTCAAGATCAGGTTCGGGTAACAAAACTTTCTTCCTGGGCTTACATGCAACAATTACTTCATTGACAACATACTGGGCAAGATATTGTTATCAAGGCTTAATCTCAGCAACACCACAAAAGCACATCCAACTACGTTTCTACGTTTCCATCTTAGCACGGTGGACTAAGCAAGAGTGAAAACCAATCTGTGATGAACACTGCTTTGAAACTCAAAACTGATAATCTCGGCAAATCAAATCAAAGAAAAAGTAAACATATACAGCAAGTCAGAAGAGCAAAAAAGAGAAAAAGAAGGAAACAGTAAGAAGAACAAAACCTACATCGACAAAAATTTAAACCAAAGGGAAGACACACTGAATAAAATAACATAACCAAGAAAAGAAATAAGTACACAGGAAAGCACCCATACGCAGAAAGAAAGAACAATTTGCCAACAACGCGGACTATCGACACCTATTCCAGAAAAAGAAACGAAAGATGTGGAGGTATAAAAATTAATCCTACCAAACTGGAAACACTGCAAAATCAAAACAAAAAAAGTTTAAACACCATATCACCAAAAGGAAAAGATAAGAATTCTGTGAACGGAAAAAAGATTATCTAAACAACTAACAAAAAGGATACAATGGACACCTAATAAACAGCATAACAGACCAATAATAAGGAACTAAAGACAGCAATAAATCAGTCAAAACAAATAAAAGAAGGCAACATGACACGAATAATCAAGAAGAACACAGAAGAAACTATCTGGAACAGAAGCAATAACCACCCAAAAGAACTAACAATATATACATACATATATATATATATATATATATATATATATATATATATATATATATATATATATATATATATATATATATAAACTGAAACTAAATATGTATTAACAATAGCAACAGAAGTTTATCCATTGAGCTAACACAATACCACAATGGAGAATTCAAAATCATAAGACCTAAAATGAATTATCTAATATTATGGTGCGGCACAACACAACAGATAGCCAATTATATAGAAAACACTAAAAAAATGAATTTTAGAACGAAATATTACAAGACAAAACTCCTTGATTAGGAGAATCAGTCCAAAATCTCCAGTGGAAATAGTTTTTAAAAAAGTAAACACTAGCAGTGAAAGAAAAATGCTAACCGGATTCAAGGCAATATTAAAACTACAAGAAATCCATAAATAGCAAAATAGAGAAGAAACACGAGAAGAAATGATGTTTTATGGAAGTAACATCTAGAGTGTAATAAGACTTAGAACAAGCTCGTCTTACTAGAAGTTTTAGACTCTCCACCATTGCTGGTGAGATTAGGACCAATCATGAAATCGTACAAACTGGACACATAACGAAAACAAACCCAGATTTTGAAATAACTATCAAATTCAGGAGCAAAATTAAATGCAATCAGTGCATAGATCATAGAGGAAATTGCAGAAAACCAATACCCAAACCCGCTAATTGCAAGAGAAACACAATCCAAAGTCACCCGCTTGTATATGCACTAATTATAAACTAATTAAACTCATGGACGAAAAAGAATTATCATACAAGCAATCTAAAACACCATTTGACAAAAGCAATAATTGGAACCAAAAAGGACAGAAGACTATTGCACATCAAAGGATTCCAAAATTGAAGAACCTAAAGTTTATGGACATAAATAAGAGGAGCAGAAAGGAGCCAAATACAAGCATGATGACAAAACTATGAAGCAAATGAAAAACAAGAGGGAAAACTAATACTACCCTGAAGAGAATTAATATACAGGTTTGTACAGATGAACAAACGGAAACAGGATGGTAAGCTATAACCATCGAAATAATAAAAAAGTAATGCAAATAATAGTCAAAGCAGAGCCAAAAACTTCAAATATAATTTAAAAGCACGTGTGGTAGTAATAGGGTCACGAACAAGTATGATTTGAAAAAGGATATATAGTCACAAACTACATAAACACATTAGTAAAGGGTGTACAACAAATATATAATAACAATCTGGTTCCAGAGAAGAATGTTTCCTGTTTCTTATTAGCTTTTAAGATAACCACTTTTCGAACAACTAAATACGACTTATATAAACTCATAGCAAACAAGGTTAGCAGAAGGTGATAGGACAATACTAAAATATGGCAATTGAACTGTCGAGGCGTAATAAAATTCCAAGCTGAACTGATTATAGCGATTAAATAAACAAGCAAAAAACCCGACATCATCTGCCTGCAGGAACCTCACATGAACGGAGAAACTAAATAGACTTCGAAACTACCACAATATTAGTCGACAATTCTTCAAACAGCGGAACATGAATACAATGTGGCGGAGATGCACTAGACATCTATATCCATGACACTTTCCACGAGTTAATAAGAATGATTCAACAGAAATAAATACTATAGAAAACCAAATTGATGTACAACATATACAACTTAAAAGCAATCAATCCACGACAACCCATACAATATCTATGACCCAGGAGGATCAAAATATAACTCTTTGAAAGATTACATAAATATAATAACTAAGAGGAAGCAAAATCTTCTAATATTCGGTAGCTTCAATGACTATAATGAAATTTGGAGCGATGAATATCAAAATCAGAGGGGACAACTCATTGGAAAATGAATGAGAAAAAACTAACATTACTCGATAATGGTACCGCTACTAGACACAAGAAGCGGAAATACAAAAAGCTATTGATTTGACTATTAGCTCCCTCCCAACTAGTAACACCTTTCAACTAGAAAGTACTAAATCACAAAGCAAAACGCAAAAAAACTTACACAGATTGAAATTTGACAAAACCGATTTGGAATTATTATGTGCGGCACTGACTAAAATCACGTTACATATTTTTGAAGTACCAAAATATTAAATGAAACTGCAAGTAAAACATTTCCAAAGCAGAAAGGGAAAGATGTCAACAAACTTATAAGGACTAAACGGAAGCACTTAGACACTCCAGTCATACATAATTGGGCTCAGACTTTATATTTTAGAAACAGAAAGGAAAAGAAGCAAATGCCAAAAGATGAGAGAAACCAAGACACGCTCACACTGCTTACATATCAACTCAATAGTCAGTGTAAAATAGGTCTGGGACAAAAAAAACAATTACATGTAATTCAGCAAGAACATTTCCGACAATATCATGGCAGGTCATTGACGAGGATAAAGCAAGCTTGACTGCCCAACATTCTGTAGATATGAGCTGTAATAGAAATCTCTCTACCAAAGTTTTAAACCAGGTTAGCACATTAGAAACAAAATTTCGCGAATTAATCAATAGTGACGAATTACCAATCAATGATGATTTTGCAACCAACAAATGAAGACATGCAATGAATAGCAAAAAAAACATATCACAACTGGGATATGTAATATACCAAAACATATAAGAGAATTTAGAACTAATCATGTTAGACTTATTCAACCTAATATGGCAGACAGGAAATATTGCACAAAATGGAAACAAGCAGCGGTGATACTATCCCAAAACCGACGAAAGATCCGTCAACTCTTAATTCCTACAGGAAAATCTTCCTGACAAACAATATCTATAAAATCATGGAAATAATAATAAACAAACGGGTACAATAATACCTCGAAGTAATATACTGATCACAACAAACCAGTTTGAACGTAGGGACGAAAGAGTAACTATTGATCAGCTGATCCGACTAGGAACCACTTTAAAACAAGCCGTTAATGCAAAACGTAAATGCGATAGACATCTGATCGGTATGTTTTTCTCGACCTAGAAGAAACATTCGATTATGTATGGAAAAAATGACTAATAGCAAAATTCAATGAATATGGAAAAACTGTTCTAACGCATCGATGGATAACAAACATTTTGATAGGGAAAAAAATTAAGACAAAAATAGGCTACCAATATTCAGATACTTATAGTATAGATAATGAAACCCCGCAAGAAAGTATTATAAGACCAACCATATTTAACATCATTGTAAATGACCTAGGAAAATCATTAATACAGGCGAACTAGACCTATCCCAGTTCGCTGATGATAATAGACTTTGGAGACCAGGGAATTCGGACAACTCTATCATCATCAGCGAGAGCCAAATAAATCTAAATGTTATTAGAAACTCGGCAGATAAATGGAGCGTTAAAATTTTCATCAATACATTTGTACGAGTTCTTTATCTTCTATATTACCCAGTTCTCCTACTTCAGAATACCTGAATACAATTTCTTGAAGATTTTGGTTTCTAAGAATACTACTTGACGAAAAACTAAATTGGAAAACATACAAAGGATCTGACTAGAAGATGTAATCAAGTTTTATGTCTCTTAAGGCATATCAGAGGAATTACATGGCGCATCGATGAAGACACTCTAGTTATGTTATACAAGGCACTAATTAGATCAAAAATTGACTATTGATGTCAAGTCTGTAACCCAACAAAACCACCCTTACTAAGAAAACCTGACAACATCAAAGTCCTCTGAATATGCACAGGAAGTCTGAAACACATATCAAGAAATGAATTTCATATACTCATAGGAGAAATGACACTTTAACTAAGTAGAGAGTAGTCATTAGTAAGATATGCTGCAAGAACATCGATTCACAAAAGGAACCACCCAGGGAAAACGCAATGCTTAAATGCAACACAGCCTTTAGTAGAAAATTTCTCCCCATTACACCAGAAGAGAAAATAATTAATGAGAAATGTAAAGAATATCAATAATATCCTATATGTAGGTACTCAGACCCAACACCCTGGATAAAGCGAATCTCCAGGATCAACTTATTAGCCTTAAATCTGAGGCAAAAGCAAGAAAACTCAATAGGGATACTAAGAGAAATTAAAGTAACTTTCAAACAACAGTATTCCAAGCACAATATAGTTGACATAGATGGCTCAAAATCATTACAATTAAACATAACAGCTGCCGAAATTATAATGCCGAGCCATAACATCGAATTTGGAAACGGACAACTGGTTGGATGTATATATCTCGAGCCATAACATCGAATTTAAAAACAGACAATCCGATGGAAGCTCTATATACACAACAAAATTTTGGGCGATGTTCATCAAAACCCTAAAATGAGTTCACAACATATCTAGCACATCTAGTAAAGATAAACTCATATTCAGCGTCTCAATGTAGCAAATCAGGTAAATGGAAGAGCAGAGAGAACCTTTAACAGGAAACATAGCAGCTAATAAAAAATAAGAACAATGACAAAACCTATAACTAATGTGGGTCGTATCTCTTATAAACATAAAACGGAATGAAGGAGTAGACAGAAAAGCCAAATAATATATAATGAAGAAAGCAACTGTCGATATTCATTATGGGGTTCACAAACTTTCCAGTCAAATCAGGACGAAAATCAATAACAAAAGGCAAACATATTGGGAATCAAACAACAAAGGAAGAGCTTTATTTACATTACAATAGCAAGCGATACGAAACATCAAAGATGCAAAGATGAATAACGTTGTAGACCAGTCGAATTAGAACTGGAAAATTCTTCTAGCAAGCAGTTTGGCAGAAATATTTGGGACATGTCAATGAATAATACATGTCCTGAGTACCTTTTAACAGACGATATGGAGACTATTTTTCAATATCTGCACCAAATATTATATTCAAAAAGTCAAATTTCAAGTTAAAAAAAAATAATAAAATCCTCCTGGCTCTACCCAAACATCGTTGATCAATTAAAAAATAGTAACATAGTCCGTATGAACAGTAGTATTAATTGATTCATAAAAGCTATCGGCAAATATCACAAAATATTAGCCTCCACTATACACCGCAAATGTTCCATTTTCTTAAAAAAT
>JAEAOA010001797.1:900000-920000 GCA_016746295.1 Potamilus streckersoni | reverse complement strand
CAGGCATTTCGTTTTCATGAGACTAAGACCTAAATTGTAAACTGGTAACATTAAGATCATTATCTAGACATACTTATGAAAAAGGCTGATTTAAGATACACTGGAAAATCGGTACGTTTTGATAACAACGATATCCCCGCTGTGGTACATTGTTGAATCGGACATGCTTAGTTTTCAGATAGGGTCGAATTGTTTAAACAATATTAAAAATGTAATTTACTGCTATATATTAGGTCAACTCAATCCTTCCAGTTTCTAATGTCACGTATGGTCATGCTATGAAAAAGATGAATTTATGAAAAGGGGGTGAAGCTGTGACTTTCTTCTAACTTCAATTGTGGAGCAAGTTTGGTATGTAATGAAAAGTAACTTTTTTTCTTACTTAAATACTTATTTATTTAACCTTGTGGTACAAATGACACTACTCGTTGCTTCGCCACAGGTTATAATGTCATATTTGTTTACCACACGATGTTATATATCCGGTAACAGCGTAGAAAGATAAAATATATTTTATGTAATCAAATAATCATCTCAACCTCTCGTTAACTACCTTTCAGGTTCCAGCTGAACTCTTACTATCAACATATGAAGACTTACTTCATTGTCCAAGAGTATTACGCAAACCGACATGTCGTTGGTTTGCAATACTTTTGCTGTATTTTCCATATCTAACAGCTGCTGTATTCCTGTACTGTACAATGGTGTGGATGTTTTGCTTCACTCGTCCAGAAATAGCAGAGGCAACTCGAACTGACTGTCTCCCGTCCATCGGTGCTTGCATTTTCTTATTTTGTATTTATGGATTCTACTATTTTGCATGCAAGAGATTTTTTGTAAAGGTGCGTGCTTCCTTCTATTTTCTACGCTTTTAATTACGAGTGATACAATTTTCGCTGACAACAAATATATTCATGAACATAGATCAATCACACGCAATTTATAAGACAATAATCTTCTGTTTTAACTACAACTATTTCAGAGAATAAAAAATGACAGGAAAAATATTTGATTTTCATTTGGATCACAATTCCTGTGACCGTTGACAGATACTTGATTAATACAGCCATTATTTATCGATTCTTTGCATTAGAATATAGTATGTATGGAGTTTTATTTAAAATTCTTTACGTGGGATATAGAGCAAGATAAGCAGGTGATAGTTTATATTTAGTATTGAATATTTTATATATAAAAAATACAAGTTTCTTGTTTTAGTGAGGTTATACTAGAGTGTTTACAAACTGTTGCGTTAAAAGTATTACCCTAAGTTGCAAAAACATTATCTCCCCTTGGTTCTTGTGAAGAAATAACGAATCTCTCATATAATTTTTGGTAGCAGAATGCGTCTACTGCATATCTCTAATAGCGTAGTCAATGAATTAAGAAGTAATTTTCTTATATCTGGTAGACATAATGTTTCTGGTGAAAGTGCAGTTCATGTTCTACACATAATTAATTAAAATATTGTGACTCATTTTTTCTACCCTGTTGATGATGTAAAAACTAGCTTCGTCTATTGTTATAGGATCAAGCCGGGTTGAAATTGTATTGCGCAAAGATACGATAACAAAACAATATGTGAATGAGATTTTTATTGATCATCCAAATGAACGATGAATGAGTCAGACATCATATTAGCATGGCGAAAGTCTAACAATCGATTAAACAGATTGATAACCACAGAGTTCGACAACTGATAGAAGGAAATTATATCGTTCCTAACTTGAACTAATCAGAACATGTAAATTCAATATGCAATCAAGAAGAAACAGCGTATGGAATATATATATATATATATATATATATATATATATATATATATATATATATATATATATATATATATATTTGTGTGTGTGAGACAGCGGTATCACACGAGAAATTTTTGTTTTCATTTTTCTTTGGTCGACTTGCTATTGCATCAAATCCCTGGTTATAATTTTTAGTCATCGACGCGACTTCGTTGTTTCCCGCTTTCATTGTTACGTTGCGGTACTCGCAAGCGTCAGTGGTGTCCTTTGCGAAAATCACTGATGAACCAGCGGATCTCAAGAAATCATTGGTATATCTTGTTAATCCAACGTCGAATTGAATAGTTTTGGCATTGGTCGTCGCTTCCGTACGTGGCACCATCGGTTTTCATAAAAACACCTTCGACCTGAGTGAATGCCTCGACGGGCTGAAAATATATGTTTGGGTCTTGCGCTTCGAAATCCACACATCCTCTTTTGTTTGGCCTACGTGTGATAAGAATAATATTGATAACTGAGTAATGACTCACATTTGAACACTGGTGAGTCCATGTCAAATGAGTGCTGTGATACACTTGTGAACTTTTATTGTATTTGTTATAGTTTAAAACGACGATCTGAGCACCAGCTATGAGATTGGTGGTAATGGTTATTTTCTGTTGATGCTTGTAATTTTCTTAGTCGGAAAGTAAGTGATGGATCAATTTGTCCAGACTGATGACCAACCAATTCTTTTAATTGCTTATTCACAGCTGTATTTTTGATTTGCCAACGCTTGGAGGCATCGCTGCGGTACTTGATAGTGCTAATGGTTTTTAAGATTCTAAACGTACAAGTCAATCTTGGATTGATGACAATTGCTTTCCAGCAATATCACAAACTGTTCCCATTTCTTTTGTCTCTGACAATCGTCGATCGTTTTTTATCTTGACTTTGGAGTTAGAGGCCGAAATAAACCTGATGCAACGTTTCCAAGTCCATCTCCGTAAACGGCTCGATAAAATGGCAATTGCAAATTCATCATTTTGACCTAGGAGGGGTTACGTTGTTGACGGTGTATGATTATTATGTTGTTGTAAGCAATTTAATTTCGACGCTTATTAGCAGGCAAATGATGATTAAAATGACCAACTCATTAGCCGCTGTATCATCAAATAATTCACGATAAGTAATATACATGTGTGTCGATTGATTAATCTTCTGGTGTATATTCTCAGACACATGACTGTTACTTCGTGGATGTGTTCATTGGAATTATTACCAGCTCGTAAATCATCCAACTTAATTTCAAGTAGATAAACGTTTTGACCAGGACATGTGGCTCTAAAGCGTACTCACCCGCTGCCACTTCGTGTTTGGTCATCATCAGGTCGCGTTGGTGACGGTTGTCTCTTTTGTCAAGAAACTTGCTGTTGCTCTGATGGAAATAATTATTGTTAATTCGATTATTTTCTGACTTAGTTGATGTAAGCTGATGCAAGAGCTTCAGCTATTTGTTTCTGTATCTGTTGTGTTGTTGTTACTTCAATTTCTGTTAAATTTTCTGGTAGCGTTACAAGAGGTTTTGTGTTGCCGCAATTGCAGAAATTTCCTTTGTCGGTTCGATAAATGGTGCAAACATTTTTTTGCACCTCTTAGTGAGATCTTTTCGTGCTTTGCTGAAATTCTTGCCATCACAGACGACATTTCCCAGCGGTTGGGATGGATAGAACCATATTTTCGACGCAAGATAGTATTGGTCATCGTTGGAATGTCGGGCACCGCTACAAACCCACCTCCCGGAAAAAGAAAACATAAAATATCCAAACAAACTTTATAATTTCGGAAACTAGTGGAAGATCCCGATGTTATTTCTGGAGTTTTTAGTGCCGGTACAAAACTTAACAGGGCCACAGAATCGCGCTCACTGGAGTTGGTCGCTTGTTCAGTTGTTATCTGGAGAATCAATGAAAAGAGTAGTTAATGTTTTGTTTGATAGGATGGTGGATAGGATAGGAATCACAAACATTAGTTCATTCTTTTGTAAATACGTTAACGTGTGTAACAGAATATGATTCTTGCTAGACCGTTTCTGACAAATGGAAAATAATTATGAGTTACGTTAATTGATAAATGTATAATAAAATCATTCTTATTTTATCACTTTTGTTGTTGTTGTTGTTGAGCTTAACGCCATTTTTCAGCACACGATAGGCTATTCATGGCGGCCAGTATTAATGGTGGAGGAAGAAACCGGGAAATCACCGGAAAGAACCACCGACCCACGAGAAGCTACTGGCAAGCTTTCTCACATATCCACATTCGCCGAATCCTAGACTCGAACCCACGCAGACAGAGGTGAGATGGCAGTGATCCGTAACGGACAGCGCTTTAGACCACTCGGCCACTCGGGGCCCCCTTATCACTTTTGACAAAAGAAAAACAAAACTGATGTATGTTTCCCAATTGCCAACAGTTAGCATGACACGTGAAGCCAAGATAATAATATATTGAGTTTAAGCAGGCTCATTTGGTGCATGAAAATAAATGAATAGTGTTGAGGTAAAAAAAAAATAATTAAATTTAGAGAGTTCCAGCGAAATAGATTTCTTTTTCACGAGTCATACATCTCTCGCCATCTAAGTCTAATCAGTGTTTTTTTATTTTTCGATCCCTTTTTCATAGAATCTTTTAAATAGTAGGAATATATTTATCAGAACGAACATACACTTTACGATATGAAACATTAAAACTTGAAGTGCGATAAACTGATAACTTGTTAATTATCAGTCTCCGGCAGTCAGAAGAACCTTGTAGACAGTATGTTAAGCGTGAATATTCACACAAAATCACACATAGTCTCTTTTAAAACAACCGCAAGAAGGATACATTAGTCCAAAATTCTTGAGAAAAGAAACTGTTCACCTTTTTAATATTCATCCTTTTTATATAGCTTTTAACTTTTCCTCGTAATCAAGATATTGCGGTATTGGACCGATTTCTATTATACTAGGATTGAAATGTACGTACTCCCACCTACACGAGACAGAGCAAAAGGTTTCATTATTTCAACAATTTTCACGCACTATATTGCTTCAAAAGATAAAACGAATTGTTCACACAATACAAACCATTGACTTATAAATACTAGTTGTGCATATTAAAATAATAGCAGTGACATGATTGTATCTATGTTAAAATGACAATGAAGCTTTTCATTATTTCATTATCTGTCTTTCGATCTCTTGAACAGATGCCTTGCAGTGTCCTCGACGATATAATATGCTACAACAAGATGTTGTCCAAGTATGGTGTCATGGTAACAGTTGTGCCTAGGTGTATTTGGAAATCAGCGTCTGTATCCTTTAACGTTCAACACACAGATGCACAGACATTCACTGGTATATAAATACATACATATATATATATATATATATATATATATATATATATATATATATATATATATATATATATATATATACACATATTATTTATGTTTGTTCTCAGCAACAGACACAAACGATAAGAACAATCTTGGGGTCGCACCCTCTCTGCTGCTCATCTCTTTGTAAAATAACTTAGCAAGCAGATCTCTTTGCTCGAGACCTCATTTTTAAAAAAATAAAAGTTCCTACGAAGGCTAAAAAAATGCCAATAACATTAAACCAAAAACGTCTCTAATTGGGTTTGCTTATCTCGCTACTTTATCTCCGACTATTTGTTTTTAGGTACGTTTAGTTTACACGCTGGTCACTCAGTATTGGTTGTTCATCCTCTCTGCTGTTATAAATTAAACCTTGTATAAATATTATCAATAATGAATATTGGAGAACCACATTCATCTAGATTAGCTAGAGAGCGAATATAGGCAATTAAAAAATAAAAACCTTTTAAGCAGCAACCACAATCACGTCAGGAATCTCAAGTTGATCTTGAAGAGGATACAAAACAATTATTTAAACCTAGCACTAAGACTACCAAGGGTCTTCTTCCTGCGTTAGAAAAAGCCGCTGAAGCAACTGGAAAAATAACAAAAAGAACACAACAGACAAAAGGAATTTTGCGTGGACTTACAGGTTATATATCTGCTGCTCAACCAATCAAACAAATATATGAAGGAGCTGAAACACACGCCCCTGAATAAAAGAGTCTAGCAATAAGTGGTTTAACTGTTAAATAAATTTAATGAAATACTGTTAAAGTTATTAAAAATAACATTAAAGACCTACAACAATTGGTTGAATTTGCTGTGGATAGTTTTAGTTGAGATAAATTAATGAATACGCTAAAGTTATTAAAACCCGAGAACAAAATGGCAAAAATCATTATATCTCATACATATGAATGTTGAACAGGCTAGAGCTGATGATACATTATATCAGAATTATGTTAGGGAAATTTATAGTTCAACCCAATGAAAATAAAAGATGGAAAAACAAAGTAATCAGCCAAGAAATCTCCAAAACAACAAAAAGCACCAAAACAATTTGAGTAATCACTTCGTGATTTTCCAGAATCACCAACAATACCATCGAAACCAAGTAAAACAGCACCACCGAAACCGAATGAAGAAGAAGAAGAATTTCAAGACGCTCCCATCAGCATAGACGAATGGTGGAGACGATATGAATAAAATGATTAGGAAGGAAATTACATCTAATGATTTACAATTTTCCTTATCAATTGCTTTTTGTGATTTAATTTTGGTTAATGGTGTATATTCATCCAGTTAAGAAACTATTTTAGTTCTAGTTGCCAATGGATTCAACTAAAGAAAGTATCATTAATTGCTCTAAAATAGGAAACATGTTGCTTATGAGTCGTATAAAATATATATTTCTGCCATTCAGGTAAATCAATGTTTACCTTATACGGAGCAAACATCTTCAACACAGCTGTTCCTCTCTTTAGGGCAACGCGGGTATACAAATGTCTCTTTAAATATTGAAATGCCTTTTCAATATATTTGGAGCAAATTTAAAATTTCTTTATCCAATCGATTGGATCTAGCCAATCAAGGAACGCCTTCCCACAGACAGCCGAATCCTGCTATTTTTGTGTTAAAATAACTAATAATACCTGAAGTAACTAGCATACAGTTCTTACGATGTTTAATTTGACTCAGATTTCCCAGAAAATCATTTGTGTCTTTAAGATATGAGAACCAAGTCTGATGCAAAGAATTTAAATACAAATCTAACAGTTTTGCAATAGGCACAATCTCACAACACTAATTGGAACTAATGGGAACTTGATGGAACGTCCCTTGGTATAGTTCAGGTTTCCGCAGGTTTCAGAATGTTGGCAAGAAGATAATACATCTCATTATTGAAATATTCTGGATCAAGTAGTTGAGTTACTTTTAGTAAAAAAGATAACAAAGAAAATTGTCACGTATTTATTCAAGTTTACTTCTGTTTTTCAATCCTCTTTCATGGTAACAAGGCTAATAATATTCTACGTTATTTAATTGTCCTTCCACTTCCAAGTGTGTTTGATTCTGGTTTATGATAATGGTTATATTTCTATTACATGCCATACATATTGTCTAATATTTCTTTGAATATACATTTTGTGTGGCCCTAATTTCTGATTTATTGAGGTTTGAATTCTGAATTATGTCTAAGGGGCATAAGCTTTGTAACAAGAATCCAGCAGAAAACCAACAAACATTCTATAATCAAAAATATAAAAGTATTTCCCTAAAATATAAAGCCAAAATGAACGAATTAGAACCTTGGTTTTATGTTTTTAATTTTGATAAACGAGTCTAGTTATTTCGTTTATAAGTTGCGATATAGGTGAAATGAATGATAAACGCTTACCAATATCTCAAATTTCCGAAGTCGGTATTCAAATTAGACCTTTTGAAAGTAAAGCATTCTTCTGTAGAAGACTGGGGTAAGTGTTTTATTTTGACGGATTTAGCAGAAAATTCGAATTCGAACTGAATAATTTTAAAAAGGAACTTGCAGCACCGATGAATGAATATACATGTTATCTCGTCCGCCCAGGGTATGTCGTTTGGCTCTGAACGGAACTTTGAGTCTTCAAATGTAATAATAGAATCAAAATAATTTTAGAAAAATTTAATTTAGCACGTGCTAGTTCCTGAGTTCATCAAAACAAATTTCATAGCTATCTACAAGATGAAAGAAGATTTTTGCATTGGGGAATACCTGTTTTGTCAAAGCACCCTAAGTTTCGAAGCTGTTCAGAGATACTCCATGCACCAATCTTTTGCCTATTAACAAGTCCGATGTCTGCAACTACATTTTTGACGGTAAGTTTTTGGCCCAAAGTCTCAGGTGCAGTCTTGGCAATAGTAAAATATTATATCTCAATAATCCTTATTCGGCAATTGCAGCGCAGTGAATCTGTTCAATTTAAAATACCTAATCCTATTTGTATAATGTAGATAGGGGCCAGCCATAATATTTTCTGTTGCGTGGTCAGTGTCGTGTGTGCTTGAATTATAGTGTTTTGAGGGATTAGTCCACTGAAAGGCCACACGTGCGTCGCAACTGGTGTTCTGTGGCGTACATAATTGGCATAGGATTTGTCTGATCATATATTTGACTATGTCAATGAAAGCGAGTAATGGTAGATAACAATTAGATGGGTCAGCATTCGGACATGAGCTTTTGTATTAGCCTGTCTGTCTGAGTTGTTACATAACAATATGTTAGTATTAGATTGTGATATACAAAATTCTGGGGTTTCTTTAAAGTAAATTTCCGAAAACCTATTAATAAGTATGAATTCGAGGTGGAGTTCTTTTTGTCAGAGCGTTTTTGTCTCAGTGTGTGTCATTCCGAGTGAGAATGGGACAAAGTTACTTTACTTGCAAAGTGTTTATGGAACGAATCTGACACAACATATACTAAAATGAATCATAAATGCTAATTTCACCCAAAGCCTCGGATATAATATGTTGATAATGCTACATATAGTTCTAAACCAAAACAGTCCAAATGTTTGACGCTTTTCTCAATTATGACAATAAGGAGCCATTGCTATTGAAAGACAAATGAATTGAGGAGGTGATAGTGTCTGTGTGTATGCGTAAAAGGTCATTGTGTATCCGTTGCAGTTCAATATATAGATATTGATTAACATATCGATATACAGAGAGATTAACTCGACATATATATATAAGCTTAATGTGAAAAGAAAATTATCTTTCTTGTGAAAGTTTCCAATGCCTTTGATATGGAAGGTCTTTGATGAACATATAGGATGAAAAATGCAAAATAAATATCCTTAACAATGATCCAGCTGATATTTTACAAGTGCCAATTTGAGCTCTGCAAGGTTTCATCCTCTCATTCTCTTTATTCTATCTTTCTCTCGTGTAACACAGTAAATCAAACAGAGACTAAAAGTGTTAATCAAAATAAATAATATCAATAATTTCATTATCCTATATAAGATTAATCTCAATCTAAAGTATGGATTATCATTAACTTTAAGAACCGAATAGCATCAATTTAGTAAAAGCACGTTTCAATGCGCATCGTTTCAGCAGTATTTGCTACTTAACAAACAAAAACAAAGAAATTAAACAATTAACATGATTTTTACTGATCATAGTGTAATCTATTGACTAAATAAAATACACATCTTTCTCATACACGCTATTCATTTGTTTAAAGAAAATGTTTGATTTAATTTTAGTGTAGATCATATTATTATTAGGAATATGTAATTCGTCATTTGGTGAAAGAAGGGAGTACGCACACAACTGAACATAGATGTATTCTGGACAGCCGCCAGATGACAGCTTCTGCTGAAGGTTCGTTGTTTGTATCTGGGGTTGGGAAGCCCGCTCGAAGTAGAGAGGTAAATATAAACAATGGTCAAACATACATTTCTTATTTTACCGTATACAAGTCTGTCAAATATGCACAGCTTACAGTAGCGCTTTGGTGAATGGACTATTGAATATGATACTACATAACCTTGACTCTGCCAAATTGTTTTGGACGATTTCACATTGCATACAGTTGTTGTTTGAATATGAGTTTTGAAGCAAACGATGACAATCTCTTTTCAAAATAATGCTGAAGCGCGAATTATGCACATTGTGTAATGCTAGGTTTATTAAACTTAATTCCAAATTTTGGATCACTTGCAAAATGTACTTTACTGATGAGAAAACGAAGTCATTATGACCTGCTTGGGCAGTTACCAAGGACGTGGCAAAAGAGCACACGAGAATGATTTGATGATGAAGTAATTCCTTAATCTGACACGTCCACTGGTCAGTCATTTGATGAGGTACCGTTTGGTCATAATGTTGTGGAATCAATATAATACTAATGAAGGGTTTTGTATCTGGTATCAGTTGGTGTTGAATATCATTCATCCAAATGTATTCTAGCCACATTTTGCAGGCATTCAGTACGTTTAAGAAAGAAAGATGAACAATGTCCCCAAATATTGGAAAAATAAAAAAGGCGGTAACATGAAAACAAAAGTAAAATAGTAATTCCTTTTTTTGAAGCTAAAATGCTTAATTTTTTTCAAATTAAACGATTCAGGGAACGTTAGCATCATACAGAGTTGACCTATGTCTTCCATGATAGACTGCCGTCAGCAGTGACTCCTAAACATATTTTATGATTGGCACATTCATGTTTGTCATCTCTGCTGTATACAGAAATATTCTTCTCCAGTGTCCTTTCCTTTCAAGTAGTGCCTATAAGAAGTACATTGTTTTTGTTTGTATAGAACGTATACACATTTTAGTCACACGAAGCATGACATACTAGAATTTAGCTTACTCTCAATGTCATAAATACCTATAAGTGCAGCACTTTTGTTATCTACATACATTAAGATATCAATAAGTTTTTGTACTAAAGGTATGTCATTGATAAATAGTAAAAAGGAAGGAAGTCTTTTATTATTGCTCGTGGATCCCCAATAGTAACATGGAACAGACAGTATAATGGTTTCAAACACAACTAAAACAAATTGTTTGAAATTTGCTGTTCAAAAAAGAGGCTGCAATTTACTGTGTTAAAGGTTAGCATCAATAAATTTCAAATTTCTTTAGAAGAATACCGTGATTAACCAGATCAAATAATATTCTGAAATCTAATTATAATGCATCATTAACGTTCCTCTTAGCAATATTTGCTAAATACTTTGTGACAGGAGTAGAAAGTCCCCAAACGTGGTTGACTTTGGGGCAAAAAAAATATATGTTGAATAAAATATATACAAATAACTAAGACGGCTGATTCTGGAAATTTTGACAGTATGGAAGAAAATAAATTGGCGTAAGATAATATGATGAATGATCTCTTGTCCATTTTTAAAAGAAAGGCGTCACTTTAGCAAATTTCATTGGTCAGGAAAGGAACTTCTGCATATTTAACATATACAAATTTCTTTCTCTCTCCAGCAATCAATACCGATTGTCACCTCTATCAACCCAGTGATGGCGGAGGAAGATGAAGATGTTTCTGATGTGACAGACGATAAACCACTTCTTTCTAATAATCAGAAAAAAGAGAGCGAAAATTATGAGGTACATGTATTCATAGTCAGACGTTTCTATAGGTCAATTTCCCTAAATTCTATCTAGTAAAAATGAAATAAAATTTACGAATGTTTTGTATATCAAGCACTGTATTGAAAACAGATTAAAAAATGTTCGTGAATTTTCCGTGAGGAAGGTCGATTTATGCCATATCCCGTTTCTATTATTATTATTATTATATATATATATATATATATATATATATATATATATATATATATATATATATATATATATATATATATATATATATATACATATATATATATATATATATATATATATATATATATATATATATATATATATATATATATATATATATATATATATATATATATATATATATATATATATATATCAAATGCAAGTCCATTTCTAAAGTCCGATTATTCAGGCATTGAGAAAGTTAACATCCACTGGGTGTGCGCATCAATGTTCCGAAACAGAGTTGGCTTGGGAGTTATAGGCCTTATAAAAGTCATAGCATGTGACCATCGCCGATTAATAGCCTCGCTGGACAATGATTTCACAAGATACAAAAGGTCTGCATAAGATTATTTAGTCGCCGCTAATAGGTATTACCATACTGAGTTGACCAATTAGGTAATATTACATAATATTGCAGTTCCTAAGAAAATCATTAACATTTTGTTTTCTCTAATCTTTGCGAAAGGTTTGGTAAACAGTGGAAAACATATTACATGCAATAAATCGAACGTTGTTTAGACAGAAAATCAAGACCTTATTGTGTTCAATCTCTTGGCTTTTACGTTTGATCACAGAATAATCATATGTGTTCCGACAGCTTCAAGAAAGGTCATTTATACTAACATTTGAGGCTATTTCAGTCAAATGCAATTACGTCTATTAAAACAACAAACAACCTAACCGACGTTGAATTTTGTATGTTGTGTCTAGGTTAGTGCAGAGCATAACTTAGACAGTCTTATTTGCATTTGAACGTTTTATTAATGCACTGGAGATTATTAGAAAATCAAATAAATTAATAAGAAACTTAATTATTAGTAGCATAGATGCATTATGCTCTAAAACAGTATTCCCATTCTTGTTTTTCCAATATTAGTTTTTCCGACTTTACAATGGAAATACAAATTTACGGATACTATAACTCTACTGTTCATTGATTGTTTCAAAGGCCAAAGCTAGCCGAACCCTACTATCCACAGACATTTTGTGATGGTTGGGAGAGCTCACAGTACACTAGAACCCAACTATCCATCAACATATGTTTTGGTAAAAAGCTCTAGATCACAGGAAGAACTGTCATATTGTGTTCTCAAACTCCATATCCACACTTACCTTATATTATGTTTGGTGTGCTGTGTTTATGCTGTTAAATAATAATATTTTGATGATGGAAGGAAGATAAGTGAAAGTTCATCGATCCACTTATTTCAAAGGCCTAGTGAAGACAATGGACACTCAGATACCAACCTAAAACCAAACATTTTACGATGTAAAGTATGTGAACTGTTGCTTATTTTTTTATTTATTCCATACTTATAATTCTTGCACTAATTAACAGCACATTACAATTACAACATTAAATCCACGAAAGTAAAAACATAATCGCAAAGGACTTTTAGAGCCCGAAATTTATTTAGACTTAACTGAAAACAAATAATAATATATAATGTAATAAAAATTAAACTTTAAACCAAAATAAACAGAATGAATGAAGCAGATTACATACTCTTAAATAGTTTTCCAACAAGAATACAAATAAAACTAATTAAAATTAGTATTGATTCACTATGCAGTTATAAACAAACCATAAAACACCATGGACATTAAAACAGTCAAATACCTGCTTCTTTGAATCATTACACAAAGACAATACAGTTCATAAACTGAGACGTTCATCACATAGATCAGTTTTTCGAATATTTACAGTTAACCACAGAAACCACTTCTGAAACCTTAGATGAAGAAACTTTGCTAAAATGACATTTAATAATAAAGATAAAAAGCATGATAATGTCACATCTTATGCAACTTTTGATACTACTAAAGCCACTTAAATTACCTCAGAAAGCAAACAAACAAAAAATTTAGACCAGAAACCACAAAGTAATATATCATCATTTAAATATGTCGATCGTAATTGTAATTTAAATTGAAAACATTGTCAATATATACCACTATTATTTCATCATTTGTCCAGGTAAGATACTCATTGTCCAGGTAAGATACTCATATATTCATAAGATCTTAGTAAAAAAAGATCGAAACAGGGTGTAATAATATTACCAACTAATCATGAAAAATAAATTTGGTTCAATCCTGTCTTTATAACATATTTGAACGAGACAGCAAAGAAAGTTTCCTAAAAATGAATTGTCAGATTTATGGACAGCTATCGATTTATGCGAAAAGTACTGCAACATACAAAATGTTAGTAACATGGAACCAAACTATTTTAAAAAGAGTAATTATCTGCACTATTATATGAATGCAATTATCAGCCCATTAAAGGTCTGGAATTCATTCGGTATACTCTTTTCCTTTGAACTTGGAATTATTTTCGATTGAATTCATCGTGCTTTAAGTTTCTCAACTTTTCTTGGTATAATTTAGTCCTAAGTCCTATTTAATGCTTTTCTGCCATTATTTTACAACATAAATTAGCAGTTAATGTCAATATTACAGAGATGAGGCACGGGCTATTCATCTATTATTCATGCCTTCTTAATACTAAAATGTATCAGCTTGAACTCTTTTTAATAACATGGAAGGTCGTAGAAAAATTCAGGTGAAAAATATGCTAAACAGATTGAAGCAATGACATTTCCAAAATACCATACAGAGAATTGCGTTTTTGAGTTAAAAAAATCAGGTATTGTAAACCTTTTACTAAGCATCATCTGTACAAACAGGGAGACAAATTAATAAGAAGTTTGGATAGAAGATAATAGAGAACACGTAAATAATTACAACAATTGTAAACAGTACATCAAGAAAAATCACAAACTATCCCATCTGTAAGCAAAATTTAGAATTGTACTTCAATAATCAAATCTGACACCACCTTCAAAATAGTCTGTTTTCTATCATTTGATTATTACAAAGAGTGACTAAATTTTACGAAGTCTAAAAGTGGTGTCAGGTCATAACTAGACCTTGCTCATACCATTCATTGTGTCTCTTGAATTATTTGATCAAGAGCAACAGAACCAAATGACAGCACTGGTTAAAACAAGATACATCTAATCCACTGAAATTAGGTCAAAAATTATAAAATGCCATCATAAATACAAAAGAAAGAACACATTAAAATGTAGGATAATTTAAACGGCCTAATTTATAAATAATGAAATAACGAGATTTAAATAAAATTTTTGATCATATTTTCGCCTGTTTTATACCTTGTCTAAACTATTTTAATATACTACTTTACCAATTACAATTAGACACAAAGGAAGTATACATTGATCACTAAATATCACAAAACTTGTGCAGAATCAACTTATTTATTCCTATTTTCACTTCCTGTTGTTAGTTCATAGCTGAATTTAATCAATCATTTAGTCAATAAGTAATCCCAATCTAAATGCAAAAGCCCATTCAAGTGTCCAGTACACTTTGATGTTATATATCCTTCTTTCATCTCTGTGTTTAGTTCAAATTATCGATCGCAAAAGAAATTTATCCATTAGAGATGTGGCTTCTATTATTAATACAAAACTTTTTTCTTTGTTGCTTCTTCATAAACATCATATGTTTTATTGGTGTCCTTTCCGTTAGTTTTTTCCCTTTAAATCATTCTCAGTTAATGCTTGAGAATTATTCCACTGCTTGCATATTTTCTATACCAATTTATAATTCTTGTTGGTATTCTTCATTGATATTGCTTTAATTTTATGAATAATATTACCTTGTGACATAATTGTGACATTGTGACATAATTGAGCTGAGTCTTGCAGTAATTAGTTTGTTCCTTGCAGTTTAATGTAACGGGTTTTATTTCTTGTAACAAGAAGAACAAGACAAATGAATATTAAAAGGAACCAATTTAGAATTGTAAATTATGCTAGTCCTTTAAATAATTCCGCTGTGATTACAAGTCTCTACATGTTTACAATAATTTCATGTTTTATTTAACTGTTTTTGGACAATTTCTTGCAGACATTATAGTGGCTGGTATTATATAAGTTACCTTGTCAGTATTTATTGTTAGATCTAGTAACAATAATAATAATTGTTTTCTAATTGTTGTCATACCTAGTAATTGTGCCAAATGTCATCATCAGGTAAAAAAACTCCACATATACCTCAATAACCAATTCACCAACTGCATAGTTTAGTCTAATGTTTGAATCTAAATAATATATCGCTGAAATCGTATTGAATTGTTTTCAATTCAACCAGTCTTCTTTGAACAAAACTTATTTTTAAACAACTTGCGCGCAGTGTCTTGAGCAGTGCAAGCATAACAAGACACATATAAACTGTTTTGTACGTAAGATATGATACCTTTATTTAGCCAGGATAGTTATACTTCTGCAGGTGCTTTGTACTCTTGCATTAAAGAATATGTCTATACTATTTTTAAACGCTTGTTAATATGGAAGTAGTTTCTTCAGCTAGTAGTATTCAGTTGTTTCAGTCCTGTAATTTTAATGGCGTTTGAGTATACCATACCTACCACATCAGGTTTACGTTCTCCAAAACCCTGTTGTACAGTCTTGTGTTCTTCGGGGCCATTCTCGATCAAGTATTTAGTTTTTACCATTTATGTATCACAGATCATGATACGGAGTAATATTTCAGTTATTGCTTGCAATGTTAAATTGTTTAAGATTTAAGTTATTGGGTTCGAAATTAATATTGCTCTTCAGGTAATGGTTCTTAACATCCTGAACGTCTTGTAATCTGAAACCTAAATGTTGATTATGATATGCATAAATCTCTCAATTATATCAGCTAAATACCACATCAATAAGTTAACATATGAATTGTCTGGTTTAAATGATTTTGCTAATATTTTCTAACATGTATATTTATTTCATAACTCATCAATGTTAAAAGTGTAAGTTTCATCAATGCTCAATAGTTTGTATGTAAAATCATGGAGGTATTATGAGCACAAACTAAACAAATGTAAAGTGCCTAATTACCGGCTTCAAGGTTCAAAATGTTGAGATGTGGAGCTCTCAAATTGAATATTATTTGTTGTGTGTTCATACTAGGTTTTACAGAATAATCTACTGATTGGCAGGCTCAATTGATATTTTTATGAATGATGAGTTTGACGGGTATTAAGGCACACTATCAAACATAAAGAAAATGTTTCCGCAATCTACCTTTATTCATTTGACACCATCTTCTATCTCGAGCAGATAACACGTTTGAGAATTATTGTGTAGTATCTGCTTTAAAACACAGACTCTGAAAATTTGTTTTTTCTCTATTATAAAGTCATGGTGGACATGGATTTATAATAAAACACAAAAAGAAGGAAACAAATGTCTTCTGTATAATTCCTTCTGCCATCATATAAATCATGTTGATATGAATGTTTGAAACGATAATTTAGATGGAAGCAAGGTTCACATTCCCGAATTTAAAATGTGTTAAGAAAGTAATGGTTGGGAGGGCTCTGGTGGCCTATGATAATTCCAAACAAATTTATGTGCTTGGTAGGGATCGTGTGGCCATATAATTTCGTATACCAGATTTTGATGCAAACTTGAGTTCTTGTATCCATGAATTGTATTTTTACCTTTTAGAGATTTAGTTTTAAAAATATAGAAAAAAATTTGCAGTGATTGTTGTAGACGGATTGCTACATATATCTATTTTATGTGTATTTATTTTCATCATTATAAATTGTAAGAGTAAACTAGAGTCATTTATTAAATAACACAATATATACTAATTTATCCTATGATTGTGAATTTGTATTTAAAGATGAAGTCATTATTGAATAATGTGCATTGTGTCAAGATATTGAGAAGTACTTACAATTGAAGTAAATATGTTTTGACTTTGGAAAAAAACCAGTCTGATATATTTCGTGATTGGTTGGCGAATAAATTATGTGACCTTGCTGAAAATATGGCTTTTAAACTACGTCTAATGCTCGTTATATAAGAGAAGCTTTACGACAAATAGCTATTTCTAGCTTAACATATGCAGATTCAAGTGTTAAACTGAGTTGATAGAATTTAATTTATTCATTGCAAATATTCATTGGAATTACAAAATGCCCAGACTTTAGGACTTAGGAGCTGTTTTTGGAATTACTGTGAATTCATTTTAAAGACAATTTTGATTATATAACTGTGATGCATCTAGCCTATTTATTCATCAGCACACTATATTTAAATCACTGTGATATAAGTTATTTTAATTTTTTGGTTTGTATTTTGGGGCAATAAATTATATTTTGAATTTTCAAAAAACATGCTGGTATTCCCATTTTTTATATTTGTTCAGTTTAAGACATTTAATTAATGCAATATCTCGCAAAACATAAAGGAGAAACATTATGATTAATACATCTTTTGTTGATAATTGAACAATAAAAATTCATGGATTAGATCTTGAAATCATATGCATACTAATAAACCAAGATAAATCTATGCATGTATGCCAAGTAAGCATACCTATTTTAAATGAAATATCACTTGGAAAAAATAAACACACCACAAAAGACACAGACCTGTCGTAGGTGACGGGCAACTTCTTTCATATATAGCACAAGTATGTCAACATATTTATTCAAACAAGAAAGCAGGAAAATATCAAACTTTGACACAATGAACTAATGGATTATCATATCAAGTTTAATTTATTTAAAGAGAGACACATGTAATTTATGCGTTCTATTGCTGTTAGGCATTGTCAAGACACTCTTAGCCTCGTTATCAATACGCTTCTGGATTCGTAGGCAAAGCCGATCATGCTCTGATTAGAACACGCGATTGTGCTTAATATTTGTCTCTGAACGCATCACATTATATAATTCACCTCATTATCAGACAGTTGGAAGTTAACAGACAAATGAGGTTAATACATTCCATTTCATTCGAGAATTGGTATGGCAGCGGGAATGTCATTAATATCAAGGTACTTTTGTATTTCCCAACATGTCTTCTTTATCTCAAAATGTCTTGTATTTCACATCAGCTCTAATTAAGTACCACACTTTCTTCAGATCAATTGTCTGAGGGATTATAAAAATTGTGTCAACCGTTTTAATTATTTATCATGGTGCGGATTTAGGCCAAGAATGGGAACATTTTATGTAATGTTTTTAAAATAATATTAATATTTAAAATAAGTACCAAAATTAAACAAACTTGGCCTGTACTACTGAAATAATAGTATACATTTAAAACTTTATCATAACCTGCTAAAACGTCTGAGAAGCTTCAGTGTTTGATGAGTATGCTCACAGTCTTCGTGTCTGGTCTTCATATTTGTATCATACTACATGGCATGACTCTCCATATTTAGACTATTTCTTGGAAGATATTTTAACACTGAAGTAGATAATCCAAACTTGCTACATATAAAGAAAAACAAAATAAAATAGGCACAATTTCTGTTATCTCTTTAAGATTTCACAACAGTATTTATGTTGTTATTGTATATGCTATAGTAGACACTAATGAAATTATTAATATTGTTTTCAACATTTTTTGTGACGATTTGTTGCTTTCTACTTTTTGTGACGATTATCTAACTAGCGGTCTATGGTCTTAACTATGTGACAGAAAGAAGCAAGACAATAAGTTTAGTAAACTTCAACAAATAAGTTTTTGTATAGAATACAAAGGGACAATTTAAGTAGAATTACAGAATTATGAATTAAATCTAAAAAAAATCATATTCTCCTATCACATGTCAAAATGTATATCACATTCCGATTGACTTCAAAAAGTCTTGAATGACTCAATTAATAACAGCGATATAACATCATTCAATGAGTACTTAATTTCAAAATAGTGTTTAGTCCATAAAGTCAATGAGCAATTCCAGGGAATAATTCAGATACATAATATCCTCTCAAATTATATCTGAACACATTTGAAATGATTCTGCTGACTGATTTAACGATAAAAAGAGGACATCGATTTCAACCTCTATTTATATGCAGACTGTCACCTGACATATGATTAAACAGAATGCCTTAGTTGTGTGCCATTTTTAAAGAAACTAATTTGTAAATCGTAAACAAGAGCAGGTCAGGTCGTAAATTTACATTCAAGTAAACAACATTAGAACAGTCAGATAGGCACAACCGTTAAAATGATTATAGTCAGGTAGACCCGAACTCTACGCTAAATCATGGACAAAAAGTCAAGCACACAATATAAGTTAAATATACCTAACACTTGCGTCAAATGGTATGCAGCATTATACTCTGTACAAAAAATTAAATATTTGTTGAGTTGAGCCTCATGGAATTTTATACAATATCATAGCAAAGTGCTAGAAAGTTCACATGCATTAGTTGCCGTCATTTCATTCCAATGAACATATTTCTGTTAAAAATTGTAACATGAACACTGCTGAGTTTATATACGTTGTGTCCAGATTAGTGTCCAGAAAAAATAAGAAAGGAACTTAATTTGTATAGTAATATATAATAGCTACCACTCTGATCTACAAGTGATAAAACTGAGGTACTTATAAATTTCTTACATCATTGACAGTCTTTGATGAATAAAATGATGAATGGA
>JAEAOA010001797.1:770000-895000 GCA_016746295.1 Potamilus streckersoni | reverse complement strand
AGCAATGAGTTGTCTGAGATTTTCATAATCTTTATTGACCTTACTAGACGAGCACCAACTATTAAACTGTTGTGCCTTTTCCCATGCAAATTCGACATAAGTCTTGTCAGTTGATTTTTCCGGGAAACCTGTACTTTTGTCGATAAGACTCAAAGACTAAGTTAAACCCCCCCCAAAAATTCCTTAACCGCATCATTGTAAGAACTCTGCTCTAGTGATAGTGACATGTAAATATCACGAGTCCTACTAGTAAGTACACTCTGCATTAATAGAGTCAAGTACTCCATAGGCCATTTCAACCTTCAGCAACGTTTTCAAAATCAGGAAAATATATATATATATATATATATATATATATATATATATATATATATATATATATATATATATATATATATATATATAAAGAATACAAATCATATGGCGAATAACAACCCTCTCAAGCGTACTGGATCCACCAAGGGATCACGTTTGTCAGGGATTAATTAAAATAGATGCAATAAACTGACGACGAACAGTACGAAACTAGTAACTAACTAGCCTAAGCGCTTTCGACTCTTAATGAGTCTTTTTCAAAGGCAAATACAAAACATAGTTACGACAAACAAATAAACACAAAAACGTTGTGTTTGTAAACCTCTAAATTTCTATCTTCACATGTGCTAAAACTATAAATACAACCAGCTTGTATAGACTAGTTGGGAACCATTACTGCCAGATACATTACTTGCTTCCTTAGACGTCACATCTTTGAACATCCAACATACCGCACAACGAAGGGTTACAGGCATGTAGCGAAGCATGGGAAACAAGAACTGTAAACAATCCACCCACACACTTCTTAATCCAACTCCTGGAGCTTGTCCTAAAACTCAACAACTTTGAATTTAATGAAGAAAACTACCTACACATCAATGGAACTGCAATGGGTACTAAAATGGCCCCTTCGTATGCTAACATTTTCATGGGAAAACTTGAGGGAAAGCTCTTAGCATCGGTCGAGCGTACACCATACCAGTGGGTACGCTTTATCGATGATATAGAAATGAAGTGGCAGTATGGAAGAGAAAGTCTGGATGATTTCATATCAAAGGCAAACAACTTCCATCCTTCAATAAAATTCACTGCAGAAATTTCCAACTCAAACCATGTTTTCCTGGACACAACAACCAGACTGGTGGAAAACAAATTACACACAGACATCTACTCGAAACCAACCGACAAACACCAGTATCTTCTCCCAACCAGCTGTCATCCAAAACACTGCATTAAGAACATTCCATATAGCCAGGCACTGAGGATACGCAGAATTTGCTCCGACGATGAAAGATTCCCAGAAAGATCTGAAGAGCTGGCTAAACATTTAATTTACCGAGGCTACGACAAAGACCTGATTGCGGAGGCAATCCAAAGGGCCAAACAAACAAACCGTGATGACCTACTCAGATATGGACAGAAAGAAAAGGTTGATAGGATACCATTTATTCTGACCTATCACCCAGACAATCCCAAAGTAGGTAAAATCATCGCAAACCACTGGCCAACCGTGTAATCGTCAGATATACTAAACCTAATACTTCCGAACAAACCTGTAGTAGCTTACCGGAGACCAAAAAACCTAAAGGACATCCTAGTCAGGGCCAAGCTAACAACAATCGCTAGTCAAAACCAACCTAGTCAATCTGGACCCTGTGGCGATAAAAGATGCAAAACCTGTCAACATATGATAGAGACCAAGACATTCACTAGCACAGTGACTAAAGAAAAACTAAACATACATGGTCCAAACAAAACGTGCAAAACAGAGAATGTGATTTATCTCATCACATGTAAGATCTGTGGCCTTCAGTACGTGGGAGAAACTGAAAAGCTACACATAAGGATAAACCTTCATAGATCTGATTGGATGACAAAAAAGCTGTACAGAAGCCCGGTCGCAGAACACTTCTCCTCCCCTGGCCACACTTTCAGTGATATAATACTTATCGCTATTGCTAACAACCACAGCTGGAGTTCCGAAACCAGGAAGGAAAAGGAATCATACTGGATATGCCGCCTTAGAACATTGAAACCAAGCGGTCTAAACTAAGAAGACTAGAAAATGAAAACTATGCACTAGTAGAATTTAACATTTTCTAAATCTTCTTATATCCTTCAATTTTTACTATAAGAATAACCGGTATAGAATCAAATATCCGGGATATAATCTGCGTTACATATGTACACAAAGTAAAAATAGATATCGCTTTGGCTTGTAGACTTTTAGGGAATTATACAACGTTTTCAGTTTCCGCAACTAGTCTGTATAAGCTGGTTGTATTTATAGTTTTAGCACATGTGAAGATAGAAATGTAGAGGTTTACAAACACAACGTTTTTGTGTTTATTTGTTTGTCGTAACTATGTTTTGTATTTGCCCTTGAGAAAGACTCATTAAGAGTCGAAAGCACTTAGGCTAGTTAGTTACTAGTTTGGTACTGTTCGTCGTCAGTTTATTGCATATATATATATATATATATATATATATATATATATATATATATATATATATATATATATATATATATATATATATATATACTTCCTATTCTCTGACACGGGGCACTAGTTCGATATTTCTTGCAACATCAAAAGTAGACGAGTGTTTCCCTTTTGCCACCTCTAATTCTTACTTTCGAATTTGAAAATCCCTTTCATTCTTCTCTCTGCATCTTTCTTTCTCTCTTTCCTCAAATTGTCTTTGTTTTTCACTCTCTTCTAATTGTATTTGTCTTTCTTTTTATTTGTCTCTTCCTTTCCAGAATGTGATCTCATTTGTTCTTTTTGAAATTGAATTTGTTCTTTTTGTAATTCAATTCGTTTCTTTCTCTCTCTCTTTTCCTGTCTATCTTTCTCTTCGTTTTCAGATTGTAATTTTAATTTTTTTTGTAATTGTATTTGTTGTTTCTGAAACTCCAATTTATATGTCATTTTTAGTTAAGACATTTTAATGTCAGCGTCAGTTATATGCTTACTGACAGACGCCAAAACACTTTTTTTCAAAAATCTTCTTCTCTCCCAAATGTTGAATTAATTTGTTTGATTTCTTCTTTAGTAAGGAAAACCTTACCTTCCAATATTTCGCACTTTCTGGCAAGTTCAAGCAAATCATCCTTCTTAAAACTATCCAACTGTTCTTGAGTTGCAGTAGAAAGAAAACTCCACTTTTGACATTCTTCAAAGAACGCCTATTGTCGTCATTAAGATTTCAAAAATGTGAACAAGGAGAATTTAGATTTCAATTTTCTTTACCAATTTCATATATTCTAAAGTATGAGCCCCCAATTCTTCTCTACCATATGTTGAATTAATTTGTTTGATTTCTTGTTTAGTAACGAAAACCTTAGCTTCCAATATTTCGCACTTTCTGGCAAGTTCAAGCAAATCATTCGTCTTAAAACGATCCAAATAATCTCGAGTTGAAGTAGAAAGAAAACTCCACTTTTGACATTCTTCAAAGAACGCCTGTTGTCGTCATTAAGATTTCAAAAAGCATGAACTAGGGGAATTTAGATTTCAATTTTCTTTACCAATTTCATATATTCTAAAGTATGATCCCCAATTTCGTTTATGTTACGTATAGATTCTTTTAAACTCACACAAAGAAAGAGTGTAGACAACAAGCTTTATAAATTTTAACAAAAATAATTTATTTCACAAGAAAACACGGTGAAAAGATAAACATATGTAACAAGATTTACGATTTACGAAGGAGAACCAAACATTTGTTCTAAAGATATGAAAACACATAAGTCATGTGAACAAACAGTTCTAAATTAATACACTCTAAAACTCAGTTCCGGTACAAGATGGTGGATAATGAAGTCATGTGATAGCTAACAAAAAAGTCCAGAATTTTCACTGTGAAGCACAATTTGTATTGTTGTATTCCAATTTTAAAATAAATTTCAGCAAATGTCTTTGTTCAAAGCCAGTAATGTTGTTAGCCAGGGAAAATAATTACTTAAAAATTAGACAAAGTACAATTACCCCCCAAGCACATTTCGTTCTACATAGACATACAATCAGACAACTTGTTCCAGCATAAAAATGCCTTTTTATGATAACAGAAGATATGTGACTCTTTAAGATGATGAAAACTGTGACTTAACTGCACTTACAGCTACGACTGAACTTTCTGACAGATAACTAAGCATATAAAAGAAACTAATACATCGTTTCATGTACACATGTACGAAGGACACGTGTGATTTCGCAATCCATTTCAACATTAAGAAGGCCTATATTAGAGACGAATTTACTATCATACAAAGCTCGTGCTTACATTTGTAACATTTACGATTTAACCAAACACCATGTTTCTAACAAAATATTAGACCCATGCTAACACAATAATAATAATAATAATAATAATAATAATAATAATAATAATAATAATAATAATAATAATAATAATAATAATAATAATAATAATAATAATAATAATAATAATAATAATAATAATAATAATAATAATAATAACTACATTTAATGATATAAAATGAAATAAAACGATTTATATATAATTCATTCCTTAACACACATAGCTATATATTGTTTCAAGATACAAAGTTTGATTGTTTTAGAAATAGATATTATATTATAGCTTATAGCAAATGTTTTCAAAGCATGAATGTAGCTAAAAGATGTTACAGAGCTAAATCTAGTATAAATCTTGACTCTAATTAACGGCAACCTTTTTAAATATTGTTTTGTACACGATTATAAATTATAAAAATGAAATTAATTGGACAAAACTATCTTTAAAATATTGAATCTTGAGTTTGGTAATTAGAAGATAAAGGAATTTCTATTCATAGTATGCACTCTAAAAAAAACCATCCAGATCTTAGAATGTTGCAACTCAATATGTTATAGAACATTGGCCACAGCTCTCTCTCTCTCTCTCTCTCTCTCTCTCTCTCTCTCTCTCTCTCTCTCTCTCTCTCTCTCTATATATATATATATATATATATATATATATATATATATATATATATATATATATATATATATATATATATTGCTCTTGATGAAATTGCAAGGGTAACAGGATGAGGAAAGCTTTAGTTCTATCCAAGATTTACAAGACAGAGGGGAGGTAAGATATAGACAAAGAGAGAAGGAAGATGGAGAAAAGAAGAAAATAAAAGGTTGAGAAATAAAGAGAGGAAAAAGAAGATGGCGAAATGAAGAAGAAACAAATGCAAATTCAGGAAAGAAAGGAGGAGAGTGATATGAAATACAGAAATACAAAATGCAAATGAATAAAGACCAATGATCAGAAAAGGTGTGAAACTGATGATTTTTTTTTCTAATTCAGAAGGTTAAGTTTGCAAATAGATCTAACTCTCAACAGGTCTTGTTAATAATCCATTTTCCCGTCTCGTTTGAGTACACACTACACCTAAACAGGTATAATTGTGAGTAATCAAATTTGGTATTTGTAAGAGGATGGGGCGCATTATTGCTAATTGCTGTAGGGTGAAGTATTGGCACATAATCTTACCAGAGCAGTCCCAAATGCTTTTGTTTCTAAGATGTCGAGGTCAAAGTTAATTATTGAAAGAAATAAAGTTAATCGGTCTTGCATATCCCAGTCTGATTTTGTTCTGATGAATTAGGAACCATTCCTGTGGAAAGGTTCCGTCGCACTTGCTTATTTAGATAAGGCTATTCTTATTAAAATATTAAGAGATACATGCGCTTCTCAGAGGCTTTTGTTAGCAAGCAATATGCCCTCCTTTGAGCAGTCTTCTTCTAGTGAACGTGTTCTGATACAGGGAGTAGATTGTGGATATGTTCATGTCACCTTCTGCGTTAGTTTGTACTCATACGTAGTTTTTTGGCCACTGATAATACGAAGCTGCGAATTCTTTGTCTCTTAAGGGCGTTCATTTGTTACTTGGTAAGGACCTAGCTAGAGATAAGGTAGTTGTTAATCATCTTACAATAATTGTATGGTTCTACAGGTTGATCCTATCGAACTAGATATCCAGCTTGCTCACTAAAATAAATATGGCAAAACATGCTCTTGAGAATGTTTCTGTTGTCCATAATGTTATTCCTTTAGTAGACATCTTTATATGCCAAACTTTTAATGCCGTAACTTTTGTTCCTAGTTAGGATCAGACAGGAAGTATTGAACACATATATACTATTTTGGCTATCCGTTCTCTTTAATCCAATCAGGGTGATAAAAGACATCACTAGTTATCTTACAGAAAGAAATTCCAGGCATCTCTTGTTTGTTTCAGAGAGTTATTTGTGAAAGTTATACCAAATAAGAAGGAGCTTGTTATTTTTAGAAAAATGCTGTCCTTATGAGGAACTGGAGCCCACCTGGGGTACCCGCTGATTATTCATGGTTAAGAAGCTATCAAACTGTTGTTCTTAGATTGAATAAACAGGAAATTCTTAGTCCCGCCACGAAATGCCATTGTCTTGTCTTTGAAAAGTCTATAACACTTATCAGAAGATCTTAAATAATTTTTATTGTGAGATTTAAAAGTGATATTCCTAAATTTTGTAGTTCTTGTAATAATTGTCAAATGGTGGGGAAAACCCAATCAGAAGATACTCCAAAACTCATTTATTACCTGTTTCGCATTTGACGAACCATTTAGTAGAATAATGGCGGACTGTGTCGACCCTATATCTTATAAAAGTTATACAACCAATACGTGTTGATGATTATGTATGCATCCACAAGATTTCCATAAGATTCTCCTTTACGGGATATCAAAACTAAGACAATAATAAAGACTTTGGTAATGTAGTTCTTTCAATATTTCCTCTCAAAAGTCTGTTTAATCAGATTAAGCATTAAGTCGTCTAATTTCAGGTCTGGTATGTTTTAGAAGGTTTTGCTTGAATTAGGTATCTAACAGGTAAGATCTTCTGCCTATCGAGAGTCAAGGTGCAAGAACTAATCTTTCAGCATGATAATAGTTCTTTGGCTCTGTAACCTATACCCCAAAACTTCTTCAGGCTTATTTTTTGGTCCTTATACCACTAGAGAGAGAGAGAGAGAGAGAGAGAGAGAGAGAGAGAGAGAGAGAGAGAGAGAGAGAGAGAGAGAGAGAGAGAGAGAGAGAGAGAGAGAGAGAGAGAGAGAGAGAGAGAGAGAGAGAGAGAGAGAGAGACTCGAATTACATTATAAATATTCATCGAAGGAGAATATAAAGAAAAACAACAATATTTGCTACATTAAGATGCCAAAAAACACATTTTAACAGAAAAAGCCATGTAAATTGTTTAGTAAATTATGTAGTAACGCACAACACTTGAATATGCAAAATCAGACAGTAGTAACTTAGAAGTCACTAATTGTTAACATTTTAACAATCTGTTCAAGAAACGTTCGTATCTGCTTTCGCAAGTGATGAACAAACTGAAATAGCCACTCAAATAACATGAACGCTTATTTCCAGACTTATAGCAATTTCAACGCCTGCAAAGCAACATTTTTTATAGGATGAATCCTCTTAAACAGTGCTATTGGAAGAAAAAAGTTTAGTTATTACTGGAAATGAATGACTTCATTGAACCAAGGAAACGTGGCTGGAGTTCAACTTGTATTCTAGTGCCGAAACCAGAGAAGACATTCCGTATATGTCCTGATTATAGAAGAGAGTAACGGTGTCACTAAGACAGATACGTTTCCAATTCCTATAATCGATGACTGCATAGAGAGGATTGGAAATTTCATGTATGTCACCAAGTTTGATAGGATTTTAGGAAATTGCATTTGAAGAGAGATAGAAAAGGAAATTTCAGCATTCGTGACTCCAGGTGAACTTTTACCAATAGACAGTCATGCCATTTGGGAAGAATTGTTCCCCGACTTCTTTTCAATGTTTTATGAATATGAAAAGTTTCAGGCTTAGAGCGGTATTATATAAAATTGTCAGGCTTAGACCGATGACGTCGTCATCGACAACGACATCTAGAAATACCACAGGGAAACCATCTAGCAGAATATAATTTTTCCGTCCTTATATCTTTTTAGGATATGTTGTTTATCAAGGTTAAGTAAAACCTTGAATAGTTAAGGTAAAGGCTATTTCCGAGTTCCATGTACCTATCAGTAAGGAGAGACTGATGCAATTTTTCTGAGTATGGCAGGTTAGCTTCGGAAATATTTGCTCTAATATTTTCAATGATTGCTGAACCCCGACCAATTGTTAGGAAAAAAATGTTTCACATTTCATATAAATGTCAGGCGGTTTTCGATAAGTTAAAGGCCATACATATGAGTGAGCACATTCTTTCAACTCAGATTTCAAGAAATCGTTAAAAATGTTTGTAGGGATTATTGGAGTTTTTTTTGTACAGAAGACAGCGATGGCGTGGATAATCCCCAGTGAACTATTTGTCAAGGAAATTGAATAAGCACCAGGGAATTTATTCCATGATAGTGAAGCAGTGTTTAGCTATGATAATAACCTTGTAATATGTTTACGTGTTAGTTTTGCTTCTTATCTAATTATTGTGTTCAGAGACCACAACCCATTGTCTTAAGAATAAGAATCAGTGATTGTTATGATTGAGTCTAACGTTTCAAACATATAACATCAATTTCAGGTGCATCAAGGGAAAATAAACTTTGATTGCAGACGCACTTTTCAGTGGATAGAAGTACAATATTGCATTGTTTTTTATTCATGATCGTATTATTTATATTTTGATGCAATATGTATTATATGTATTATGCTTGCCATTTCATAGAAGAAAGTGCCGTTGCATAAATATTTCTCATCTTGAAGGAGGTGTTACAGATATGTTACGTAAATCAATTTATAATATAGCCTTAGGTAAGAAATTTGGGTTATGACATTAATATTTTAAATTCTATTTCATTCAGTAGCTGACTGATACTATAGTAAATTACATGTAAAATACGTGTATTGTAATTCATAGAACGAAGGCTGATTATCTCGGCCAAATCAGCAAATATTTCGGTCAAGTACGCCATGAATTTAGTATGAACAGAGGTTATGAAAATAACACGTGAAACTAGGAGTGAATTTATACCGTAGAAGTATCATTTACGTCTAATTGTTGATTGATTCAACACAATGATAAGGTCAGATTATAACTCTTAAGTTATTGTATAAAATGAAATGATAATATCATTCGAGAATCTGTAATTCAGATCTTTTCTTGATTTGGTGCGCACATAGAGACTATATAAAAGAACGCAATCACCATGTATATTAGTCGCAAGTTAAGTCAGTTTTGTAAGAGAAAGAAAGAAAAGAACCATGGATTTATGTACAATATTGTTTGTTGGAATAGCAGAGAGAAAAACATTTAAATTAAACAGTAATTATTGAATTATATAGTGAAAATATTCAAGGACTTTAGTGTCTAATTAATTCTGTTGGATTATGTTAAATATTCAAGAAAATTGAATATAGGATTTAGATTTATCTAGGACTTAAAAAAAATCTGAAAATTATTTTTTAATTCTTTCACTGGTTGGTCTTACAATGTCTCGTTACTTGAGTTTAAACCCCTACAATATATATATATATATATATATATATATATATATATATATATATATATATATATATATATATATATATATATATATATATGGAGAGATAGATAGATAAATAGATAGATGAGAATAACATAGATCTCAGAACAAATTCTAGGTCAGCAATCTAACCGTTATAATTGTGTTCTGGCTAAGAAAGTGTGTATCCATGTATCCATACATTCCTCCATTCCACAGACAGCGAGGTAAGAAAAGTATAGATACATAGCATATTTCATTAGTTTATCAAAGTTGTAACTATTTGTTATAACCATACTAAATAAATACATTCCTCCATTCCACAGACACCTACAACGATGTAAGAAAAGTATAGATACATAGCATATTTCATTAATTATCAAAGTTGTAACTATTTGTTATAACCATACTAAATAAATTCCCTCCATACTTCCTTCATTTGTCTAAACGTTTCAAAAATAAAATATAGTGGGTACGTTATAAGGTAAGATCTTTTTAATGTTGGGCACAATTATGAACAAAGCAAATATACAAACTTAGCATAGAATATGTTGCATTTCCTAAAACTATTTGAAATGAAACGACTACAAAGTTCAATGCATGAGACCTATGCAAAATCGTCCAAATCACACCTTTCGGATTTGGCATCTTACGCAAAATTTAAGACACTGAACTAAGTAAACATCGTAATTTTGTTTAGACAGTAATGCTGCTTTCTAATGAATGTAAATAACATTCTTCACTGGTTATCAACTCTTCAAGAGAAGCAGAGCATACAGTATTATGTATTTATTACTACAATAATAGGCAATAACAAATGACTCGCCTAGTTAGTTTAGTAATACGCAGGAGAGATGACAAAACTTATATATATATATATATATATATATATATATATATATATATATATATATATATATATATATATATATATATATATAAAGAATACAAATCATATGGCGAATAACAACCCTCTCAAGCGTACTGGATCCACCAAGGGATCACGTTTGTCAGGGATTAATTAAAATAGATGCAATAAACTGACGACAAACAGTACGAAACTAGTAACTAACTAGCCTAAGCGCTTTCGACTCTTAATGAGTCTTTTTCAAAGGCAAATACAAAACATAGTTACGACAAACAAATAAACACAAAAACGTTGCGTTTGTAAACCTCTACATTTCTATCTTCACATGTGCTAAAACTATAGATACAACCAGCTTTAGTTTTAGCACATGTGAAGATAGAAATGTAGAGGTTTACAAACGCAACGTTTTTGTGTTTATTTGTTTGTCGTAACTATGTTTTGTATTTGCCTTTGAAAAAGACTCATTAAGAGTCGAAAGCGCTTAGGCTAGTTAGTTACTAGTTTCGTACTGTTCGTCGTCAGTTTATTGCATCTATATATATATATATATATATATATTATTTAAGTTGCTCTTTGGTAATTGTTTCATTACTGAATCATAACTGTCAGGTCATTTGTATTTGCTATATAGATCAATGTATCTTGCAAGAATTCATTTTATATGTAAACGATCATGCCATGCCATGTTTAACAAAATGTGAAGCTGTTAAAATATTTGAGCAAGCTATGATACATTTGGACAAATAGATAATTATTTCAGTTGTAAAGTCCAATTTTGTTCAATTGTATGGTGCTTCTAATCTCTCAGTAAATTCATTTGAAAAAGTATGGTACTTTGGTGTGCCTAACGTAAAATAAGAGAGCTTTTGAGATCCATGGTTATATAGGGAAATGCAAAACTATTATATGTTATTGTCTTTATGATTTTGACTCATTTGTAAAACGAGATTACTCATGATGAGCTGAAGTTAGATGGTTATTATAAAACAATATGGTGTGATCAAGCAAATCGTAGGGGAGATGAAATCACTATATATATATATATATATATATATATATATATATATATATATATATATATATATATATATATATATATATATATATATATATATATATATTTCAGAAAATTGATTTTCAAAACCATGTATTGATTTTAAAACCATGTATTGTTCAGTCATATCGCTACGATGTCTGCAGTGTGGCAGTTTATAGTGATGTCTAGCACTGGAGCATTATGCCGCAGACATGTAGCATGATATCCCACTCAGGTACATTATCCGGACACCATTCAGAATAGTCCTAACACTAACCTCTTAATGCTGAGCTCCAAGCAAGGCGGCTGTTAGTACCAATTTTATAAGTCTTTTTATATGACTCGACCGGGGATCGAACCCACGACCTCCCGCATTGATTTGGTGGCCTAGTGTTTAGAGCGTCCGCCTCTGAATGGTGTCAGGATAATGTACCTGGGTGGGATATCATGCTACATGTCTGCGGCATGATGCTCCAGTGCTAGACATCACTATAAACTGCCACACTGCAGACATCGTAGCGATATGATTGAACATTTTTTAAATTGGTAAATCTCTGCATGTAGCGTTTTTAGATGTCGAAAAGCATAAAAGTTTTTATCGTGTTGCTAACAGCAAAAGTTGATGGCACCAATGTCAGTCTTCCAGATATACGCTTGAAAACTAATTACAAACTGCCGAATTTAAAAATGACAGAACAAGACGTTTGTAATGTAATGAACATTTTACCAACCCACAGAGCATGTATGAAATAAGTCACCAGATATTCAAAGGATCCATCGCATTGTTAAACCACTCTGTGTCATTTTCAATATGTCCCTTTATACAAAAGTATTCCCATCTTTATGGAAAACCGTGAAAGTATTGCCAGTGTATAAAAAGGGATGTACCACTGATCTTTTACATTACAGGCCATAATTATTGTTAATTTGCGTTCGGAAAGTAATGGAAAGATTTCTGAGTGCTCATGATCCAACCGATATTTCCAGTATATATGAGTCCATTAATAACAGTTTCTGTGTAGAGTAAATGAGTCGTTGAATTTTCTGGACCTACCTGTGTTTGATACTTGTGCTTTCAATTCCACAGCAAAGAGTCAGGTGCTAATTTCAATATTGAGTTTTCCAAACTCAAGACTGTTAAAGATCTTAATTGTTTATAAAAAAAGAATGTCTTTTTTAAGATACAAGTAGGAAATTCATAAAAGATCCTTTCTACAACCAAAAAGCTTTCATTATCAACCAATCTTGGAAACCAAAACCCATGTATACTATATTTTATGCTTACACATTTCCAGGATGGTTCATAGTTTTTCATGCAAATATAAACGTAGTCCTTTATCTACGGGCTTAGGTTTAGGTCCGTTATTATTTTGTTTGTATTTTAACGATACAAGCTATGCACTCTTGAGTGCAACAAGACTCTTTGCTAATGATATTTCAATGGCACATTAATTAATAATAATTACAAGACTGAATATATATATATATATATATATATATATATATATATATATATATATATATATATATATATATATATATATATATATGAACACTGATTTACAAAAGGTTGACAATTAGTAAAGGCAGCGATTAAGTTGATTCTAAATCCAACCAAAAACTGAAGCATTCTATTTTGTTGAGTTCCACGATCACCTTAGAGTAACTTTCAGTAGTCTAGGAACCTGGAGAAAACGTTTTGATAATATATTTATGTCATCCGTATAAATAATAAGTGCCATAGTACACTTAAATATAAACATCGCTGAAAAAAGTTAGAAACGATGTATGATTTTAAGAATCCATATTCATTTGTATTTTGTATCATGTAAGAAGATGAATTCGCTACCAACTTCATGCTAACATTCAATTTGGGGATAAATATTCTTTAAGCAATAAAGAGTAATGTTTAGTAATCTATTTCAAATCGTTATCCTAATTTAAATTTGGTAAAATATATTTCTTTAAAATGATTGTTGCATTAATCGCAACTATTGAATTGTATGCTCTTTGAATTTAAGCGATATCTATTTATTGTATTATATTATAAAATACAGAAATTACACAAGTGTATGAAGTTGGTAAGATCAAAGGAAAAGTATACAATATGTATTGTATGACTTTTTCAATATAGCAGTTTTATAAGTTGTATCTATAGAATGTAGCTATATATATATATATATATATATATATATATATATATATATATATATATATATATATATATATATATATATATATATATATATATATATATATATCACAAAAGTTAGTTAGGCCCATTCCCGTGTATCTCATGAATTGCCAAGCTTTCCCCAAGATGTTGCCGTATCTACACCATTATGAGTGACACCTTTTTTAAGAGATAATTATTCTATCTCTCTTCTCTCTCTCTTCTTCTGACGATGGAATAAAGCCTAGCTAAGAGTTTACGAAAAGAACATTCTTGTTAAACTTATTCAAATGTCGTTCGCTTTATTCATACGTAATATACCCCTTTCTGCACTTTATTTATTTATTATATTCGTTGTTTTGATGTGGTTTAGATCACATAAGTATAGTAGACTTCTGTTTCGTTTCTCTGAGCAACAGAGTAATTATAGTTTGAATATACCTACCCTTTGTTTGTATCTTACACCGATTACAAATATGAAAAGTATAAAGGAGATTTAAAAATCAACAGAACTAAGTTAATCCATAGATTTATAATCTCAAACTCAATCATAAACAGGGTTTCCCTAACACCGTCATCATGTGCGCGTTTCATACTAAAAATGAAGTCTTCGGTGTCCAGAATGACCGTGCTTTTCGGTCATTTCCAGGTCCTAGACCCATCCATTTTCAGTGAATGGTGGATGCACGATTACACTTGTATGTACATATAAAGTAAAATCTACGACATCTGCTTCCTATATTTTTAATCTCATCAAGCAAAGAAAATGAATAACAATAAAGTTGCCTTTCACGTCGATTTAACAAGCGATGTATATTTAAATGTAAACGTGCGCAAAGGGATATAACACAAATATCATGGCAATTTACGAAATTGTGAGGCAGTTTCCGAATTGAATGTAGAATGTCACTCTAGTGTCTGAAGAAAATAGACTCGCCCATAGTCTCTGCAATGTGGTGCTATTTAAGTATTGAAACTATGTTAAGCATGAAACTCGTAGAAGATAAGAGTGCAAGGCCCACCCTGGTCAAATGCAGGCTAGAAATTGTAAATCAATATTAAAATGACTAAGTTCTGTGCATTTTTATCACATTAAATATGCTTTATATTCGAAATCTGTGTGGGTACACAAATAAAAGGGTATTCATGCTAAAGTTCTAGTTATTTTTCAACGTTTATGTATGTGTGTGTTCTTTGTTTTTATGAGTTAATTTCTCTAAAGGGTTTTCCAACCTTTGTATAATCGTATAATATTTGTGAACTGGCTTGCACTCCCATCTCATTTTTTCAGTCTTTTCGGGGCATCTGGCGCCTATCAAATACTATGCCATAATACTACGTCGATAACTAAACCAAATCATAAGTTCCTAAGTCATAAGCAACAGCTCTCTCTCTTTCTCTCTCTCTCTCTCTCTCTCTCTCTCTCTCTCTCTCTCTCTCTCTCTCTCTCTCACACACACACAGGACCATCGTGTAACGATTCGGGATCGCAATAAAACGTTTGTGGCGTATTTACTCCTGTGTAGATGACTCCGGACATATGAATTATGGTAAAATTGACAGTCCCACGGACCAACGGAGAGTGGAAAGATAGAAATGAAAGATATAAACAATTGTGGTCAGTAGCGAAGTTAATTTAACTCATAAAAATGACCAATAGTAACTATAAATACATTTAAATATTTTAGCTACCTCTTGTTGGTTCATTAGTTCACTTAGTTTATATTCCAACTTGTTCAGTGTGATTAAGATGCTAACCATGCTGTGTTTGTAGTGTTCTACTTCTTCATTTCAACAATATACAATATTTAAATCATAAACATATATTTATTTAATCGATATTAATGACAATAACGTGCAAAAAGGAAGCAACTAACCAATTTACTAAGTAGATTGTGATTAGCCACAAAACGTAAAGTACTACATCTTGTAGCAAACAGCAAAGAACTACATTTTGAAGCGTACACAATTTGCGGGGATGTGACAAGTTCATTCTGTCACTATACATTTGCCTATAGTCAACTTAACTCCGCTGCAATAGCATCTATATTGTATTTGCATGCAATATATTAGGGATCTGAAATTGGTAATGATTTTTAATAGATATAGGAGAGAAAGAAGAATAAATAATTTGTTCATTCTGGCTCAAATAATGGACCTTTCATTTGTTACGCGTACAAAATAATTTCTGTCTTCATTGGATCATTCTGCGCTGTTTTATAAGTCAGTAATACTTATTGAATCTTGTTTCAAGAATTATACTTCAAAAACCACCTGTCCTTTCGAATAAATAGAATATTTGACTCAGACATTTTCATATTTAATAATTAATTGTTCATTGTGTTATCATATAGTATGACTAGGTCAATTGTTCGGAAAGATAAATGTTTAAGCTTGCATTCCATTTTTTCTTTTATTCTTATGTGAAGGGATGATTAGGGATGTGGATATTCTAGTTTTACAGTAATGTATTTGTGATTGGATAGTTTGCATTTTTCGATTGGGAAAAGAGACTAAAATAGACATGGTCACATTTTGCTTTAGTCTTAATTGCATCACGTAATTAAAAAAAAAATAAATTGATAGATCGCTTGAGCTAATTTTCCTCGTAAACATGCTGTGGTTTTATAACTTTCACACACTTTGGAAACAAGTAATCTCCACGTTCTTTTGAGAACAAAGGTGAGTTTAATTTACTCATGTAAGTTCACATTTAAAGAGCTATTCTCCTTTCTTATAAATCTTTGAAGAAAATGTTCAATATGGCACACAAAGTCAACAAATCTGAGAGATAAACAATTTAGAAAAGAAGAAAACAATTTATCAACGAACTGCCATAATTAGAGGAAATAAAAAGAGAATATATTATGTAAAAAGGAAGAACGGAGTGACGGCTAGAGCTAGATCTTTATGAAATGTAAAGTGTTCAAACATTTTCTATGTTTCAAATAGCTTTATTAGGAAGATGACATATGTTGTTAAAACTAATGATTATTTAAGAAACAGTTATAACGAAAACATTTTTTAAATATGAATTTATATCAAAAGTGTAAAATTAGTCCAGCCAGTTGTAGGCTTCTGCTTAATTACGTTTAGATAATATTAATTTACAAAAGTTGAAGTTGAGCAGCAATTTAGGCAACGGGAAACCTATTCATCTGCTTACAACAGTGGAAACATCAAATAATTCTAAATAAACTAAAAGTATACAGCATGATCTGTAAGCTAAAAAAAACCCTAGAAAATCTAAATTTGTTTTTTTTTTAAATGGAATATTTGAATATAAAAATTTATATTTTAGTGATTGATTAACAGAGATGGTATATTATTATCAATAACCTGGTTATGTATTCATTTCAAAGAGTATATGTCACAAATACTTGAAGCACAAGTGGCAAAATCACTTTATACTTGAAGACTAGACTTTGGTAAACGGTCTGTAAACGATCGAAATATTAACCTACATGTCTGGCGAAGGATTATAGGTAAATATTATGAGCACAATCCTCTGTGTACTCTAAAGTGTAAAATATTGGCTCAACAACATGTCGAAATAGAGGTAGGAACTGTGGTGGCTCAGTGGTTATCCAACCGGGCTAGATACTTTTGTAATATGCAAGAAATATTGTAGAGTAAGGTGAGTACGGTGTTAAAATCCATGCTAGATTAAGAAACGTGAGCAGCCTAATGCGCATAATGAAATGTCGAAGCTGATTTTCGTTCAGATAAAAGAAATCAATGCATATGTACTGAACATACCATGCCATGTACTTACCTCTACAACAGCTACCATAAATTGTTGCGAAATGTTTGTATATCATAAAACGGGATAAACAAATATATAAATTTTGAAAAGACAATTATATGATTCAAAAACATGTATCACAGTGGCTTCGTGTCCCTTTCTTATATTGCCTTGACAATAACGTTAAAACCTCAAAAAAGGTATCAAGCAGCCAGGTATTGCTTTTGAGCCAATTAGTTCCAGTGTATCGATAATATTCACTTTAATATTTAATTTCTACTGATTATGAAAATGAGTAGTAGAGTTAAAAATTGGGTTATACATTTTTACCACCCTTTAATAAAGGCTTGGTCGCATATCCCCACATTCTGGTGGTATTCGGCCACCAAACTTGAAACTATGTTCCTGGCTAAAGCTGTGTAGCAAACATATATTGGGGAAAACTAGCATGCATATGACAGATTAGGAGAGGATACACACTTTACCGAAGTTTAAGTGCGGGTCTAGAACGTGGCAGATTATAGGAAATGTACCAGTTATGGTAGTAATCGCTCAGAGATATGACAAGAGTAATAAAGCTGTTTTCGAGCTTCAGTCCATGTGCAAAAGTCATTTGGAAACTTAAGGATATGCAAATAAAATGTAATGAGCATGAAATTATCTAGAGAATAGAATGCATATCTATAAAGATGGTAAAATGGTGTAACGGGCTGAGATAGCCTATATCTCCCTAAACAAAATTCACGAAGAATATTCAGATCCTGCCAGTATGCCAAATTGACACTGTAAGTCACCTGATGAACTTTGTAGAGCGGAAGAGTAGAGTCAGTGCGAGTCTGAAAGAGTACTGTATTTCGGTGCATGAAAATCGTAAGCTCGAGTCAGAAGCATTAGCGTTCATTCATACAGACTGAGCTGAGAGCTTATAGTTGGCCAAAGTAATTATATCATACTGAAATTCATTAAAAATTAAATTAGTGAGGGTCTGTATTTGCATTTGCCTGCTGCGAAGCGCTTGACATCTGTGTGTCGAATTACAATTTCAGACGCGCGTTCATATATCAATTAATATTCTGAAGTGCGGAACATTCTGGTGGAAGTCATTGCTAACAATCGAGATAAAACTCAATGACCATTTCCTTTGTAGTTTCTGTTATATGGCCGTCCACTGTGATGGAATATCCTAGGACCGTTAGAGGTCTTTTGCAGCCAACTCTGATGCACAATAATAACCGAAAAATATGACAATTTCCAGAGTTTATGGATGGTGTTTGACTGTAAAACTAGTGGTGACTTTCGGAGTCTCTATGGAAAAGCCAATGTGTTTATTCTAGCGGAGGTATTTTGGGCATCCTGAGCCAACCCTTCACTGATTTATCAAGATCACTATTTTAGTTCTCCTTGTAAAAGTTGGGACGCATTCCAAAGAAGACTGGTGTTAACCATGACCTACTAACGGTTGTTCGATGGTAAGGCGCTGATATACAAAATCGAAAAACCAAAAGTGTGCTTCTTATAACAGCGAAATCCACCATTTGGATGACCTACCATGATATTCAAAATCAACTTGCTCTTTATGTTTTCAAAGGTGTCAAACCATTATGGAGGGCTTGCCAACTGAGGCAAATGTGTGCTGATTCGCGAGATCTTGCATAACTTATGGGAGATTTCCAAAGAGCTATATTCTTGAAGTAGACCTATAATATCTGATTCAGTTTCAAGAGTACAGGGCAAGCATCACGTGGCTTCTGAATCTATGATTGTTTAATAGCATTGACTGAGCTAGTACCATCTCTGTTGAGCGAGCTGTGGTTAAACAACAGCTTTTTAAAAAGATCTCAATACGTATAACTAAATTTCACAAAGGACCTAAGTTTGATTAGGGCCAGTGAATAGCCCCATACACATAACTCAACATTGATTATATGACCAAGGCGACAAGAATTTAGGGACGATTTCTTCGAACTGATAAACAACTCAGTATTTACAAATATCACGGAGAATCCTAAGAGGATCAGATTGATTTTATAAGGTTCAAGACACCGTGGTGCGTGATTGCCGACCTGACGTTTCAAACACAGACACTATGTTGCTTCAAGCTTCTTTCTGTTCACTTTACAAAGTTCAACATGAAGCTAATCCTCCCAGTCTATGCAAACAGGCTAACCTCTACCTAAGCAAACTCCGAATGTAAGAATTTTACAATGATCATATCAAGGTGCCATATGGCGGGAAAGCTGCTAAAGATTGACCGCGTCTTTGCCCTCTTGCCAGATCGTTATGCTAGAGTAGCGGTTGGTGCACTTGATTACTCTACAGTTGTTAATCAGTTGAGGCAGTCCAACAAGCTTAAGTGCAAAAATGGCATATGGTAATTTAATTGTTCGAAGTCGAGCGGCACAAATAAGCGGTTTCCAAATGGGGCTGCAACATGCCAAGCTTGGTAGTGATAATCTATTCAATTTTCATGGGCACATATTTTAGCAGTTGCATTCTGGAGTAATTATTACTTCAAGCTCTGTTATAATAAAACAAAGGATTTCGATGACAATAGTGCAATTGGTATCTGCGTACGGCACTCCATATTCACGGATTTTAAATGGCAGACTATACTTAGCACAATGGAATAGTTCTAGTTAAGGTTTGGAAACCTGACATGAATATGCTCTATTTGGTCTAAGATGCTTGGGTTTTGAATACTCCTCAACTTACTGCTATAAAGACTATTTCCAATTGACTCATCAACGAAACTGCAACCCCTGGGAAAAAGCTGCAAACAATCATCCAGGAATAAAACATCACATTAAAGCTAATCTTATTTTCACGGTGTTCACGATCCGGTGATAGCCAAAGAAAGTGCAGGCATGCCAACGTCAACGTGAGCGGAAGCCTTGGCATCTAAATATTGAATACTGAAAATGTCGCTAGAAATTTGTCAGTGGAATTACTCGAGAGTACCAACCGAATCATATGCATGCCATTCTTGCAAAGGGCACCTGGCAACACCAATGGCTGGCTGTCGATCTATAAATCGCATGAGTGCTTGTGGTCATTGTGACGATCTCGCTCTTTGCAGTTCTGTGTAATCACTTTGCCATGTGTTCCGATGGTTATCAGTTGTTCCTTCGGCGTTTGCAGTTCTACCGTGCTGTTCCAATGCACTCACCTGAATTGATGCCCCAATGACCATTGAAGTTTTGTTAGCTTCGTTGTCCTCGAGTTCTCTTGACGCCTCTAAGTTTTGCCAGATATCATTTGTGACTGTTGCTGCCCTGGTTCGGGTATCCTTCACGCGGTGTCGTCAACATTGCTTCCAGCTTTCCTTTCATGTTTAGCCTCTTGAATGTTGTTGTTATACCTAGCATAGGTAACAACTTCAAGCTCGATGGAAGACGGGCTTTTATAAAAATTGCCACCTAGCATGTACTCTTGTTTAATCCTTGCTTTATTGAGTGTGTCCAGGTAATTATATAGATATTTCTGGACGTCTTAAGCGCATCATAATTGTGAACTCGTGTGCGTGAATAAATGAATTTTTAAAAAATACCTGATCTATCTTTAAGATGAGGAATGTTTTTGGAACTGTGCACGAGTCTTTACCCAACAAACACACAGACGCGATCATTGTGACGCAACACACCAATTTGGGTGAGGCCTTCGGACTTGTCCAGCATGAAGTACACAAACCCATTAGTGTTGCTGCATCCTCGTCTTGTGTCAAAATGTGCGAGGTGCTCTTTGATGCCTGTCGGATCTCCAATCATATACTGATCCGTTTCATACATATTTGAAACGTCTGGCACTTTGTTGGGGAGGTCGTCGCATATATGTTTGCCAGCGCGATGGTTTGGCTATACGATAATGTATTATTTATTGATAACCCCAGACCATTGGTGTATCTTCCTGTATCTTGTATTTAGTTAATAAAAAGTTACAACAAACAGTTTCGTATTCTTTCCTGTAAAAGCAGTTTAGTTTTCGAACACTTTCCAATGCACGGAAATGGTACTTCGTCTGACTGACTATTAGTCTCACCGAAAAGTAAACATGCAATCAGTAAAAGCTTCTTGCCAGTGATGGTAGACCTTCGGATGTTTCTACTGCCAACAGGCGAATGCTTACGACAACACCAGTGGTCGTCCGCCATACGATCAAAGTTAACTTGATTTTGTTATTTTTCTAGAGGGTTTAAAGTTATTTTTTTATCACACGTTGGGTGTTAGTATTAATGGTGGAGGAAGATCCCGGAAGAACCCCAGTAAAAATTGCCCATTCAAGGGAGCTACTAACAAGCTTTTTTGTATACTGACATTGGCCAATCCAGAGTCTTGAACCCATATGCACGGAAGCGAAATTCATTAAACTGTACAGATGAGCGATTGGACCATTCGGCTGCCAGGGCCACTTTATTTTGTTAGAATTTTATTTCAGAGTGTGCATTTTCTGAACAACTCATGCACGTTGCGATTGAGCACTCTTGGTATCATCATAGTTAAAGACGTTGCTGATGCTCTAATTTTACCCTATTTAAGAACAGCAGTTGTAGCAATACCGTATCCCCGTACTAATGTCCGCGCATGTGTTCACACATGCACCCACTCAACGTCACACGCGATATTCCAAGGATTGTATAACATTTCGGCTACGTCTGGCAATAGTATATTTACGGAGAGTTCGCTCTTAGTCCACGGCTCGATCATTCCAGACTTTACCATTACGGATTATTATTATAACACTAATGAGTGATAAATAACTGCAGCTGTTCATTCCTGGAATTCATCATCATCATCATCACCAGTAGCAGCAGCAGCAGCAGCATCAGTCCTGTAGTCTGGTAGACTGTTGGTGCACTGCACGAGACCAAACAACCAGCTTCCTTCATTCCTCTCGATTTTCCGTCTTTTTCAATGAGTTTTTCAGTTTCAAGCCTGCCCAGTCTTGAATGTTGTTTTTCCACCTCTTTCCTTTCTATGGCTGCCTCTCTTTCTTCTTCCAAATACAGTAATTGCATGATTATCTTGGCAAGCTCAAATGATGGCAAGACATGCCCATACCACTGCAGTTCATGTTTTTCTACTGTGGTCTGGAGGTCTTGTCTGATTCCGTTCCTGGAATGATTATGCACTAATGCACTACAACGTGGTAACTGGTACCTCAGCATCACACACCCTAACAGCGTTAATATCTCAATTTAGCTTATGCTAGCCTATATCTTTGGGTGTCATACGCCACAAAAACAAAAGCTCCACTTAAAGAGAAAACAGTCATGACACTTTGAAAATACAGTAATTCCATTCGAGAATTATGAAACACTGGTGCCAGCTGACGGATCTGCTGTATCAGACAATGAAAACTGTTGATGGTGTAATGTAGCAAGCCGTTGGTGAACAATTGAAATACCTAAACAAACATGTTTGCGTTGAATTAGAGAGTTCTTAATATATTGAAGTCTTGATAAATGATGAAGAGGTATAATCTTTATGAAATGATTTGTGATATTTAAATTCAGATTAATACATTCAGTATAAACCCTCTAGTATTTGTATTCTGGAACACAACCGTGTTAATACATGTTGTAGGCCTGATCCAACTACACTGTTTTCGAGTTTTAAACAACTGAAAACATTACAATAAAGCCATCTAAAGCACATTTATGTCAACCATCATCTGCATCATCATCATGACCCAAAATATTTTTCTTATAGTTTTGTTCATATGGGCCAAAATCCCTGCCTACACGATACAAATATGTAAGAATTGTTGTCATACTCTATACCCTCTTTATTTATGCAGACGACTTTGTATGCATAGCTGCAAGGAACATGCTCCTGATATTGTTTTGTATACGATCGATTTGGATCACCATCTCCACTTGACATAGGAACAAGGAGCACTTATGCGCCAGTGAATATAGTAAATGACGCACTTGCCACAAAGCTATAGGTTTACAATTTTGATATGTTATTATAATCTCATATGATGGCTTTTACAAAGTTAGCACAGTCTCTACCGCGCTTTAACAGAAACTCTTCGTAGCAATGAAGACACTTTCTGCAATAATGTTTTACCTTTGTGCATTGTATTGCCCATTCATCAATTCTGATTCAAACCAGATGTATTGCATGTCTTTGGTGATATGCACATATAGCAAGACAGTTTCGCGAATACTTGCAACTGAAGACAAATGCAGCTTAAAAATACTTGCAGTGTCGCTAACACCTCAACCTTTATTGAAATATTATTTAGACTGAATATTTTGTCGCTTTGTGCACTTGAAAAAGACAAGTAATCAAGGCTAAATTCAGCGCATTTTGATATGCTTTAAAGTTTCTTAATCGCTTTGGATTTTTGTTTGAAGCGAGATATATAGAAGATAACAAGGACACCATGATACATTTGTTGTTATTATTCAGGATGTTGATACAGGTTTTGCTAGCTTTAATTTTTGGAGAGAGTTCCAGATATGACATTTCGCGGAATGGATTATAAATTTACGTGCTTATCATGCATTTTGAAACGCCAAGCAGAATCTAGCTAGTCTTTTAACGAGCTACAACTATTATTAATTTTGAAGCTGATCTTTTTAATTGCACGTACTGGGTTAGACCTACAATGCGTCGGTGTCATTTATCTTTGCAAATACGACGCTTGACCCAATACAAGCCATCCTGCTACCATTTAAGTGCAACTAATTGAACAAAATCTTTCCTGTATCTCACTCTGCCGCCGTAACTCGAATGTCATATGGTACTAACATACAAGGCAAAATAAACATTTTTTTTATGCACAAAGTTTAGTGCTAGTAAGCTTTTGCCATTGAGACGCTACTTTTTGCGGCAGACGTGCTTCGCTAGCTGGCAGAACTATGACAGGCGATATTAATACGCGAATAAAAAAAAACATTACAAATTATTCCATCCTGCTGCGAACACCAAGGCGATAAATAAGGAGTGTATTGATGATAAACCTTTTGGCAATTTTTATATTATACCAAAGGTAGTTACTAGCCTTATAGTCTATTGTTCGGTCTTGCGTTATGACGCGATCATATGTATAAATCCAAAATAAGATTTCTCAGCAGTAGCCATCTTTTTTCTTGCAGTATCTATAAAAATAAACTAATTAAGTACTTTTGTAGAACGCTGACTCAGCATTCCTAATTAGAAAACAAAATTTTAAGTTTATATCGAGTAACATGCCGGGTTCAAGACTAAATGAAATGAATAGATCAAACCTTAATGATGTACTAGATTACTCAAGTGTATTTAGTTCCAACAAGCGATACTTTCAGCACAAAGTTATTATTTAGATTATACTAGCACAAACACAACAAACATTCAACACAATTTATTATATTGCTTTGTGGCTAATATATGTTTACTCACCTAAGACAAACGTTTCAAAATGGCAAAATATGAAATTGTTAATTGTAGAAAAACGTATACAACAGAAATATGATAATCAAAACTTGTAACTATGATAAACACGATTGCAGTTTTAAATAGCAGGTGCAAATCAGGATGAAATTTATTTAATCCTGATTCGCAGATTCAGTTTCAAATACTTATTTTTCCAAAACAAATCTTGCACAGAAAAATATTTAGTGGCTATCGATAATTGTCTGTGTAGCGTAAAGATAGAAATTTCTATGACGCTATCACTGAATGATATAATAGATTGTTATTGAATTAAAAAATATTCACCGATAAATGTAAATTTATTCCGTACTCTTCCTATGTCTACAAAATTTGTTATACATTATGTTTGTTTTCATGAGCTGATATCCTTTCAAATTGTGCTGGAAAGATATTTGGATCGCATTAACTAAATATATAGGCAGTTGTTTTCATACAAAAATTCCTCTTGGCAGTGTTTCTTTCCTGGCTACTGTACCATCTTCTAATTCTAAAATATCTATGTATCACTTGAAAATTTTAAAAAAAATGTATAATGTACTTATTACATCTAAAATGTGTGTCTAAATTTACACAAGGAAGTTAAAGAAAAACAATCTTCAAATATTCCTAAATATGTTGATATTAATAATGAAGATATTTTAAAATTTATATATTTAATTGAATGTGCTGAACAATGATATACTCACGAGTCTACCATTATCTGAATCTTAAGTCTGAAATAAATGATCAATTGTCATTGAAATGCTTCTGATAGAAATGAACCACAACACTTTGCACCTGAAGAAAAAATGTAAGATCGGCAAATTCATCAAATAATTGGAGAGATGTACTATTTGAAAGAGACAAATATAGAAGTGAATGAAGTACCAAAGAAGGATGGTAACATAAATATAAGACATTATGTAGAGAAAAATTAACAGTGAAAATTACAGATAGAGCTATATGGGATAAAATGTTGCCAAACATTTCTAAAAGTGCTCAAAGGAAATTTCATAAATGCAAAAACCTAACCTATTTTGAAAAGCAAAATTTGTTAACAAGACAGTCAGTAAGAAAACAAAATTATTTTATATGAATTTGCATAAAACGTTCGAGGCTATTCCTGTCAGCATTAAAACCCTACTTTATTCTGCAGAGATTTACTGCTTTGCAGGCACATTGATTGATTGGTCATATAACATATACTGTCTGAAAAAGTCCACGATCTGATTGCATCTCATGCGATTTATATATTTTTATGAAATATACTGGACAGTTTATATTAAGGGCTGTTAGCTACGAGAATGAACTTGGTGAATAGTTGAAAGCACATCAAGAAAGAACTATTATATTTATATTTATCTCAAAAGGTGAAAAACCTAACCGGTATACTCAAACTGAATACTCATTTATAGGATTAAAACCGCTACCCGCATTTATAGATAAAGGTCAATATGGTTTTTTAAAAAGAAAATATATTTTAGAGAACATGAGAAATTTAGATGATTTAATGTTTTGTACTAAATATCCATACTATCATGTATTGCGTTTGATTGGTTTTGAAAATACGTTTGCAAGCGATTGTTAAATTATTATTTCGTTCTAATTTATGAATTGTATAAGGTCTTGTTTTTGTAGCAATAAATGTTGTTATTATTTAATTATTATTATATAAAAGCACTCATAAAATATGGCCAAGTTCAGTTTTTGATCTGTTAATGGTTCATGCATGGTTAGATATTAGGTTTCGTAAACATTGTACCTAGTACAAGGATTATATGTCGTCATCCTGTATGTACATAAATTTCAACAAGTAAACTTTTCGAGCAATACTGAAGCATATTGTTTATATTCAGACATCAATAGTGACGATCGTTACATGTTTTAAGGACCTCAAATCAAGACATTATTTGTCTTACAATTCTTGCAGGCTCATCCTTGTAATGTTCTAAAAGGATACTGTCATATATTAAGAGAAAACGAAACTATCAAGAGGATTTAACAAATCGAATTCACTTTTCCAGAGAAACCCATCTTGGGAGACAATTCTAATTGTGAATACATGTACTAGTAATATATACAAGTCATACAATCTAGCAAAGCGTTATGTCTTTCAAATGTTTGTTATTTTCATCGTTTTCTTCAATATTGCTTTTGCGTCTCAGAGACTTCATGCTTTTAACTTTCTTTCCGAAATCCTTGTCAACCTTCTCTAGATACTGACATAGACACATAACGTCTCTTCCATGGCGATCTATCCTTGGAATTTTCAGTTTATTAGCGTATACCAGAGTTAAATATTCTGGAGTACACGACAGCAACATATCCACGACTTTATTCTAGAAAAAAAAAACACAAAAAAAATTATACACGTCGAAGGAGATATTGTTCAATTTGCAACTAGAAACTTTATATCAGTCTTTAAGACTTGTACATAAAAATGGTAATGATTTACATATTCAAAGGTAAATAAGACTTAATTTATCTCAACTAATTTACACTATTTTGTGGGTTGGGATGGTGATAACTCTGAGAACTTGAGGTACACACATAATGGACCATAAAAAATCATATTTTTCGTTGACAAATAACAAATCTCAGAACCACGTAACAAATTAGATCCGAGAACGATATTCTGGGTCAGCTATTTAGAACTTATAATTTTGTCATGGCTAATTTGTGTATATATTATCCATAGTTTCTTCTATCCCCAGCGAATGTCAATAACATAAGACAGGTATAGGAAAAATACAGTCTATCATTTGTCATCAAAATGTCCAGCATTAGTAATTACTATATTAGTTCGGTTCCTTCCATATCTTGTTCATTGTTTTACTCACTGATATTAGTCATACGATAAGATCTTAATGTTGGGAACTAATCTGGAACCAACATAATTAGGATAGTATATATCGCATTTCCTAGGAATATTTGCAAATGAATTAAATGATTGCAAATTCTAATGAACCTGAGCTTTTCAGTAACGGGCAAGTCACACCGCTCTGCTGTGACATCCTACGTAAAATGCATGACACTGAACTAAGTAAACATTTGAATTTCTATTTAGGCTATAATGATGCTTCTATTTATTGTATTGATTCTTTGATTAGCAAATTCCTGGAAAATTGAGAGAAAATAATCCTAGAAACTTTCTTAGTGACGACATGTAGTATGATCCGATTTTCCCATTTAGTATAGTGATATGTAGAAAAGATGACAAAGGTTGCACCTATATAATATGCCTTGTCTTTATCTACTCTGAATGATAACTTCCCCTTCTGGTGGAATTTAGTTTAATAAATCTTACAGGAAATGAGTCTTAATATGGACGTCAATCTCCTTCCATAGGTCACGATTTTTTGTTCCAAAAGCAACGACACCATTACAATGTTCATTAAACACTGAGGATACTGTAATGTTTGAGCAAGTTATGATACAGTTTAATAAATAGATCATTGTTCCAGTTATAAAGGCAAAAGCTATTTAATATTGATATATATTGTAAAGAAGTTTTAGATATTACAAAATGTCCCCATTTTTGTTCTAATTCTCCATCCAATGTGTTGGTTAGGAAGTATGATAGGTCCAAAATATTCATAATGATACTTCCAATATCTCATAAAATGAAATGGTTCTGAAGAACATGTGAAAGCAATGTGAACATAATGTCAAATTTACTTTTACGGAACAATTCAAGATGATTATATGATGTAATTTTCGTCTTTTAAAGATAACAATTGGTAACTTAATTTTGTGAAAGTCTACTGTCCTACAGTTTTGATGTATTTCATATTCACTCGAGTTGTTGGCACTAGAAGCTGGAGAAAGAACACATCATCTAGATATTAGAATGTATTTATCCTTTTTCATCATTTAGAGGCTCTATCGCAAACTAGGGCCATTAATGTCCTATAACAGAGGTGACTTTGCTGTTTGGCTACCATAATCCACCATTGTCCTGAGCACAAACAAGCTTCAGATCAGCGAGATAATCGAGATAATGCGATCCCACGATACATTTGCTTGTCAGAGTTTGCGAAACTCGTTTGTTACTCGGATTAGAAGCCCAGTGTATACACTATCATCAGTTTCTGTGTCACCGAGAATGGATAAATCAGCCATGTTGTTGACAATGAATTCGTAATCCTAGTAAAGGAATGCTGAACATTATTCCTGTAATTATCAGTGCCTTTACGAAATTACAATGAAATAATCAATTTGATTTAACAAAAAGTCTAATGAGTTTGGGGATTTTGTTTACTTAGTTACAATTATTTTAGTCATATTGCTAAGATATCTATAGTGTGTCAGATTGTAGTGACATCTAGCACTGGGACCTAATGCCACAGACGTGTAGCATCATGTTCCACATAGTCACTTTATCCTGACACCAAGCCAACCAGTCATAATACGAACCTTTTAATTCTGAGCCCAAAGCGAGGCAGCTGCTGATAGTACCATTTTTTGTAAGTCTTTGTTATGACTTGACCGGAGTTCGAACCCGAAGCCTCTTGACTCCGAGGTGGATGCTCTGAGCATTATGACCACCGAAACGGTCTTTACCGAATTAACCACACCTCTCCTAGTTACACTGTATTTGTACCCCAAGGGTGAAGAAAACACATTACATTGATAATTATGCAATCATGAAATCACGTTTGTCTGCACCCTGATGAAGTGTAAAATACACTCAAAGCAATGAAACCATGTGACAACTTTCTGTATGTTGTAGGTCAAACTGTAAGAGAAGAACTCATATCTAAATCTGATACTTCCAACTTTTTAAATGCAACAAAACTATATTTTTCAATATTTCTTTTTTATTAACATATCAAACAATCCCTTAATCTAAATTTCATTTTCATTTAATATGATAATTAACTACGAAATTCATTTGCCATGTATAATAGTAATATACAATGTAATGAAAAAGTTTTCAACAACATATTTTAGATGCAAACCTTTACAATAAACTATTATATCTGTCATGGTGGTAAATGGTTGCCACCTGATTATGAAAATTGGCACGATTATTGAAGTAAACATCATTATGTAATCTAAACGTAAGTACTACTATACTTTAAACGGTTAATTACATAATATCTGCAGCTGATACGATAACTGTTACAATTAGTCAAAAGAAGGAGAATGAATAAGACCAAAGAGTGCGTGTTAAGATTATATAGAAGGATACACGTGGGGACAGGCTTCTAATAAAAACGACATGGTTTAAAAGAACTAAATCACGATTGAAATCACATAAGCTTATATACTTATATCTAGAGTTGTTGGAGTTGATGTATTTTCCTTTTTAAACGGGTTATTAATTTTTTAATATTCTCGCCCTTTTTGTTTGTTTTTTTCTTACCAAATTAAATCTTATTAAACCGCAAGGAACAAGCTAACTAATACAAACTTTAGCAAAATATCAGTAAAATAATTAAAACGTTGGATCAATTATTCCACAAGTCATGTGTTCCATAAAAGGAAATTGGAAACAAGAATTTGGGTACTGATTCGAGATTCATTTACCTAATCTATTACCAAATTAGTTTTGTTTTGAAATATCTTTTTCAGTTTGTGTTACTTTCGTAAAACTCCTCAAAGCATTGTTTATAAGTTCAAATGATTAAAAACTGTTTCATTTATCATAGGCACAAACCTTAACAAGACACATAATATTCGTCGATTTATACCAATATGTGCATTTAACTAAAATGACTATAAATATTAGTGCAAGTGACCTGTCTTGAAGCGGCTCAATTACACCTGTTTATTCTATGATCCAACACATATGTGAGGAGGCTGAACTCGATAAGCATTTTATTGTCTATTTTGACTGCTGTCTATTTAATGCAGGTAACATGTTACAAAGTTTTATAACTCTACAGTAAAGATTGGAGAATGCAAGTAATGATTTACTTAAGGACTGTAATATTATTCAATAACAACTGTCTGTCTCATTTAATATAGTGATACGTATTATCGGTGACTAAAACATCTTGAGTAGAACTTTTGTACCTTCTGGAATGATTGCATTACCTAGAGTTGTCTGCTCAGCGATAGCGAGATAATATCATTATAATTGTCTGATTTCTTTCGATCAACCGTATCTGGGAAAGATTAAATAAGGATTTTAACTTTCTCAAGACAGCGAAAAACTCGAGGAATTGGACTTTTTCACATATATAACAATGAGAAGTGACGTAAGGGAACATTCTTCGTGTAAAGTTCAGCATATTATTTTACATATTTTAAATACTTTTAAATGCGCCTAAGGTACATGTGATGTGTCAAATTTTGAGAACTCTTAGAAGCCTTGGTTAAAGGAATTGTATCAAAGTCAACTTAATTAAAGTAGAAGGGGCTAGAGATAGATGATTATTTTCATTTCATCTCCGAACGTAAAAAGGGAATTCGTTCTAGCCGACGTAACATGACCGAGTCAGATGCTATGGTACAAGAGAATAACATAAGACCTTTCCCAAAAATCGGCAGGGTTAAAGGCAGCAGCTGGCTATAGATGATAGTTCAAAGTAATGATTAATTACGGCATGATTAGTTGTTTAGTTTTCTTGTCAATCCAAACATTCTACGAACAGGTTTAGGAAACAGTCTATTCCGTTTGGTTGATATGGATTTATGGGCGTAACTCTGTAAGAAATTAAAGGTTTTACTTTAGGAAAATTCAGGAGTCCTGAATATTTCGCGAGGAAAGCTAGTCGAGACTCCGGGAGATCGTGTGAGATGTTATCTCGTGATTTGGCAGTAAAGCGGGAGAGTTTGTCTCAGCAAGTAGGCAAACTCTACATTTTGAATTCGTAAAAAGTACGTCTTCATTATTGAGTAAGGGGCCAGATAGTTGTCTCAGTTAGGAGACAGACAATACGTGAGATTCGTGGAAACGAATAAAGAAACGGCAAAAAGGAAACAGCTTTCCTGGATTCACATGAGAAATCCCTGAACAATCACAGGACGAGAACAAGTTCTAAGCAGAAATCTAAGTCCAGAGACGATTGTTAAGTCAGAGTTCGACGGACAAGAGTCCAAGACGAAAAAGCTAGACAAAGATCGACAGAGCAGGGACGAACGGAAGTCTTGATGTCTGCATACATTAGGTGATGAAGTCTCTCATCGTTGCACTCAAAGGTCACATCTCATTGGCAATGAGGATAGCAATTTAACGTTGAAAGTAATTTTACCTTTAAAGAATTTGTATTGTCTTTTTTATTTGAGTACATGTCAGTACCATTTTTCCTTCTTTTGTAACTAAGTCATTGATTTCTTTTCATTTTAAATTCTGTTGATAAACTGATTAAATTTTATATTTGTTCATTGAAAGGGGGCTCGTCGTGTTTATTTCTTCAATATACTTGTTCCGTGATCTGCATTCTTCTTTATATCTATCCACACTGGGTAAATCACACCGCGGAGGTCATTCCCTAGCAACGAACCGTAGTGAGAGGTTGGTGTGTTTTTTTGCACGCCGCCAATCTGTCACATAAGTTGGAGCCTCGTTCCGGGATATTTGAACAGTGGGAAAAAGCAGATCTGAGCATATATTAAAAGAAATATAACACAGTATCATTGGTAGATTTGTATTTATTGAAAATAAGAAACCACGAATGTGAATTGAGTCAACACCTATTATTATATGTTTGAAGTTATTCATGATTTGTGGATTTCTTAAATGGTGCATGGCATTGTAAGAAATTAAGATTCCATACCTGAAATTGCTGAAGCGTGTTGGGTTGTCCGTATCTAAATAACCCATAAATAGTTTGCCTTAGTACGTTTGCGAGAAGAGATCATTAAAGAAGTATTCCCAGGGTAATTTGTACATGTGTTGCAGACGATACGAATTTAGGAAGAATTTATAGTTGGTACTGCCCGAAAGCCGTTTAAATTACTTGTGTGATTTTTAAGTAAGTCTGTAGGTAAGACTTGACTTAGAATATTCGTTGATATTCATAGGGAAGTTGTTTTCTTGAAGGCAGAAAACAGGTTAGTGATACTAATCTAGGTGAGTTAGCGACAAGACAGACAAGAATGGCAACTTTACGGCAACTTGCGCGAGAATTCAAAGCTCTTGGATCCGAAGATCTAGGTTATGAAGGGACCCAATTAGCTGAGTTTGTAGAACGTAGTCTCAAAGAGTACAGAGAACAGCAAGAAGCCGAAAGAGAGAAGGAAAGAGAAAAAGAACTTGAGTTAGCTAGACTGCAAGCCGGGAGTGAGAAATTAAAGGCCGAGGAAAGAAATAAAGAGAGAGAACATACGTTAGCCATGGAAAGACTAAGGATCGAAGTGGAGTCTAGGAGGGGCGATGAACTGAACGTACAGTTAGGACCCTCGAGCAAAAGAACTGAGGATAGACGTACCGTCCAGATAACCATGCCTATGTTTAACGACAAGGAGGAAATTATTGACAACTTTTTAAGCCAGTTTGAAAAGTTAGCTTTAATACATCAAATACCCAAAAAACAGTGGGCTATTAATATTTCGGCATTTTTGCAAGGCGCTGCCAAGGAGGTTTATCATAATTTGGCACCCGCTGAAATAGATGATTATGAAGCTCCCAAGAATGCGTTACTACGGCACTACGAGCAGACAGCTGAAAGTTTCCGTAAACTTTTCAGAGAGTCATCTAAGAAAGCCACAGTCTCACGCGCAATTTCATAATCGTGTACGCGTACCTTTCGATAAGTGGATTAAAATGTCCGGAGCCGAACTTTCATATGAAAGCATACGGGAAGAAATTCTAAAGGAACATGTCCTCAGCACATACCGTAAAGACCTAATATTATTTTTGGCGGAGCGTGATTTCGCGACCTTAGAAGATATTAGTGTAATGGCCGAGCGATATGAAGCTGCACACTCTCGTCCAACCACATGGATTGGCAGGGATCGATCCAGCGTCCCAGAGTTTAGGAAAGGTAATCGTTTAACACCTATCAGGCGAAATGGTCAAAATGGTGGGAAGCCAGGGGATGATAGTCCCAGCCGTGATCAGTTCCGGGGCTCAGGTAAGTCCCAAGGGATGGACAAAATAACCTCTGGTAAGAAAAAGGAAGTTGTGTTATGGCTGCAACAAACCCGGCCATATTCTTAAAAACTGTAGAAGATACCATCCCACTGTAAATGTAATGATCCCAGATACTTGTAAACAGAGTAATCTATTGGAGTGGTCCAATACAGCAACAACTACGGTAAATGGCGTAGAGGTTACTGTGTTGTACGACACCGGCTGTAGTTATCCAGCTTTGGTGGACAGCAAGTTTGTAAAACCTGCTGATTATACAGGTGAGATTGTAGAGGTACAATTTGCAAATAAGAGTAGAGATTCCCTTCCAGTTGTTTAGATCAATTTTGATTCGCCCTATGTGAAAGGACGAATTCAAGCAGCGTGCTTGTCATGGTTGTCGCATGATGTTTTTTAGGATGTAGGTATGTATTGCCACAACCTAATCCTATGACGTGTACACCTGTACACGTAGGGTATGTAGAGACTAGGTCTATGAGACGAAGGTCAGGGCCAAAACCGTTGAAACCCTCGACTTCGCCCATAGATAATTTGCTACCTGGCGAATTAAGGAGACTTCAAGAGGAAGATTCTACCCTTAATAAGATACGCAGGTATGCAAAGGACAAGTCAGTGCGGAACTTACCCGACGGTGAGGTAGAGTTCGCACTGAAGCGAGGTATCTTGTACCGATACGCTCGAAAGGGGACCGAGAGGTATAAGCAGGTAATTGTACCACGGTCTAAGCGGGATGAAGTACTTAGGCTTGCACATGAAAGGTTTACTTGGTAGTCACATGGGTTTGGCTAAGACACGAGATAGGTTAGTTAGGGGGTTCTATTGGCCAGGTGTGTATGGTGATGTAAGGAGGTTTTGTCTGTCGTGTGACAAGTGTAAGCGAGTGGCGTCTAAGACCTCACATCGCCCAGTGCCGCTAGGAACTATCCCTCTGATTGATGAACCTTTCTCACTGGTGGCTATGGATTTGATAGGTCCGATAAAACCCGCAGAGGAAAGTGGCAATCGTTATGTGCTAACGATTGTCGATTATGCTACCCGATACCCGGAGGCCGTTGTTTTAAGGAACATCGATTCAGTTACGGTAGCTGAAGCGTTGTTAGGGGTCTGGTCTAGAATTGGTGTACCAGACGAAATACTGACCAATGGACGCAGTTTGTTAGCCAGGAGATGGAGGAAGTAAACCGGTTTCTTTCTATCAGGCACCTGACTACTACCCCTTATCACCCACAGTGTAACGGTCTAGTGGAGTGTTTCAATGGGACATTGAAACAAACTCTAAAAAAGTTATGCGAAAATCAACCTAGGGATTGGGATCGATACCTTCCCGCGATACTTTTTGCGTACCGCGAAGTACCCCAAGTTAGTCTTGGATTTTCGCCGTTCGAGCTAGTTTATGGGAGAACAGTGAGAGGACCCATGGCTGTATTGAAGCAGTTGTGGACGGATGAGAAAGCATCCGAAGAGGTAAGAACAACATATCAGTACGTTGTTGACCTCCGTAATAAACTGGAGGAAGTTTGTAATTTGGCCCAGAAAAATCTCTGTGATGCAAGGGGACGTCAGGCCAAGTACTACAACAATAAAGCGAAAGAACGTAAGTTTGAGGTAGGCGACAAGGTGTTGTTGTTGTTGCCATTAGAACATAACAAACTCCAAGTGTCTTGATGAGGACCGTTCGTTGTAACGGAGAAGAAGGGTGGACAGAATTATCGCATCAGGGTGGGCGATAAAGAAAAGCTGTACCACGTTAACCTACTTAAACGCTACCGAGAAAAAGAGACACCTACTGAGTTCGTGGTTGCTACAGTTGTGACGGAAGAACTCGACGACAATGGAGGAGTGGCGGAAGTACTTCCTAGTTGTCCGTTGACGGGGAACGAAACTTACGTGGACGTCGTCCTTGACGTAACCTTAACGTTAGACCAACGTGGCGAGGTGGAGGAGATACTTCACGATTACAAAGACACTCTGACTGAGAAACCAGGTATGACGGATTTGGAGGAGTTCAGTCTGAAGCTATTAGATGAAACACCAGTAAAACTGAGACCCTATCCACTTCCACATGCGAAGTTAAAAACCGTGAGGAAAGAAATTCGAACTTTGCTGCAATCGGGGGTCATTGAACCAGCGGAATCGGCGTATAGTTCACCGGTTGTTTTAGTGCAGAAGAAGGATGGCGATCACCGGTTTTGTATTGATTACAGGAAGTTGAATAGGATCACAGAATTTCAAGTAGAAATGTTATCAGATCCTGAAAATTATTTGCCGGAGTGACGAACGCAAAATACTTCTCTAAAATAGACCTGTCGAAAGGGTATTGGCAAATTCCTGTACGAAAGAAGACGGCCCGAAACTTGCTTTCGCAACACCAGATGGAACATACCAATGGGTAGTTATGCCGTTCGGGGTCCAGAACGCACCCAGTGTCTTCACCCGAATGATGAGGAAACTTTTAGAACCTCTGAGAGGGAGCGGAGTCTCTAATTTTATGGACGATTTATTGTTAGCGACTGCTACTTGGGAGGAACACGTAATTCTGTTGAGAAAGGGTTTGGAACGACTCAAACAGGCAGGACTCATCGCCCGACCCTCCAAATTGGATTTCGTAAATTGACATATCTAGGACACACCCTTAGTGAAGATACATTAACCCCAGACAGTACGAAGGATGAGCAGCTTCGGAATGCCGCACGTCCAACTACAAAAACGGAAGTTCGTTCATTTCTCGGTCTTGCAGGTTATTATCGGAAATATGTTGCCAATTTCAGTGCTATTGTTAGCCCATTGACCGACTTGACGAGAAAGAAATCTCCGACTAAAGTTGTTGGGACAGACGCTTGTGAGAGGGCATTTCAAACGTTGAAAGATAGACTGACGTCAGACTCCATTGTTAAGCTACCATACGTGACAAAGGACTTTGTGTTACGTACAGACGCTTCTGACAGAGGTCTTGGTGCAGTTTTACTGCAAGAACATGATGGGGACTTATTTCCTGTTGCATACGCGAGTAGGAAACTTAATACCGCTGAGCGTAATTATTCAGTCACTGAGAAGGAATGCCTAGCGATTGTCTTTGGGATTCATAAGTTTCAGAGTTATCTGTATGGGCAAAAGTTTATTCTAGAAACCGATCATCAACCTTTAGCGTATCTTGCACAGGTTAAATTGACTAATTGGCGTTTAATGAGGTGGTCATTGTTTCTACAACAATATCAAGTCCAGCTACGTTACATTCGTGGAAACTCAAATGTGGGGCAGATTGCATGAGTCGATTACTTGAGTCTGAGGTGAACGGGTCACTTCAGGACATGTAAACATTAAATTAAACTGTAACTTCAAAATTCGATGAGCAAAATCCCAGATTTTACTCTTAAAGGATGGGACGATGTGATGTGTCGAATTTTGAAAAATCTTAGAAGCTTTGGTTAAAGGAATTGTATCAAAGTCAACTTAATTAAAGTAGAAAGGGCTAGAGATAGGTGATTATTTTCATTTCATCTCTGAACGTCAGACGGGAATTCGTTCTAGCCGACGTAACATGACCGAGTCAGATGCTATGGTACAAGAGAATGACATAACACCTTTCCCCAAAATTGGCAGGGTTAAAGGCAGCAGCTGGCTATAGATGATAGTTCAAAGTAATGTTTAATTACGGCATGATTAGTTGTTTAGTTTTCTTGTCAATCCAAACATTCTACGAACAGGTTTAGGAAACAGTCTATTCCGATTGGTTAATATGGATTTATGGGTGTAACTCTGTAAGAAATTAAAGGTTTTACTTTAGGAAAATTTAGGAGTCCTGAATCTTTCGTGAGGAAAGCTAGTCGAGACTCCGGGAGATCGTGTGAGACGTTATCTCGTGATTTGGCAGTAAAGCGGGAGAGTTTGTCTCAGCAAATAGGCAAACTCTACATTTTGAATTCGTAAAAAGTACGTCTTCATTATTGAGTAAGGGGCCAGATAGTTGTCTTAGTTAGGAGACAGACAATACGTGAGATCCGTGGAAACGAATAAAGAAACGGCAAAAGGAAACAGCTTTCCTGGATTCACATGAGAAATCCCTGAACAATTACAGGACGAGAACAAATTCTAAGCAGAAATCTAAGTCCAGAGACGATTGTTAAGTCAGAGTTCGACGGACAAGAGTCCAAGACGAAAAAGCTAGACAAAGATCGACAGAGCAGGGACGAACGGAAGTCTTGATGTCTGCATACAGTAAGTGATGAAGTCTCTCATCGTTGCACTCAAAGGTCACATCTCATTGGCAATGAGGATAGCAATTTAGCGTTGAAAGTAATTTTACCTTTAAAGAATTTGTATTGTCTTTTTTATTTGAGTACATGTCAGTACCATTTTTCCTTCTTTTGTAATTAAGTCATTGATTTCTTTTCATTTTAAATTCTGTTGATAAACTGATTAAATTTTATATTTGTTCATTGAAAGGGGGCTCGTCGTGTTTAGTTCTTCAATATACTTGTTCCGTGATTTGCATTCTTCTTTCTATCTATCCACACTGGGTAAATCACACCGCGGAGGTCATTCCCTAGCAACGAACCGTAGTGAGAGGTTGGTGTGTTTTTTGCACGCCGCCAATCTGTCACAGTACAAAACATTCGTCATTTTATGTTTACTTCTTTAATTGAAAATCAGTAAATTGTTTCAGAGAAAAGGTATGTTATGATTGTATGTACCTGATAATCCAAGTTCTCAGTTTCCTCAATCAAAAGATTATGTTCATCACCAGCAACATTTTCAGTCTTCTCTGGCATCACCTGATTGATTACGTCGATGTTCCGCACTGATTGCTGCGGAGAGAAAGAAAACTTTAAAGATAGCAAAATATGCAAAGGTTTTTAATTTTGTGTGAAAAATCATTTCAATGTAGGAAAGATTAATCTGTTGAAAACATTGTTAAAAATAACATTCTTTATTTTGGCTAGATTTGGTAACATCGTGCAGGCATAGAGTATCATATAACATGCAAGGCATCATACTGCAGTTTGTATACATAATTTTTAACTACTAAATTATTTGATATAATAGTGTCGGTATATTATAAACTCAAAGTTTTCCGTTCCATTTATATTTTGAATTGAAATAAATGCCATTATTAGCAAAATATCTACGACATAACTTTAAACCAGTTTAAGCGAATGCTGATCAATTTCCAATTAGCATATCCATAGATTTTTTCTGAATAATACAATTATCTGTATCGTGACTTGACTTTATGACAAAACCTGCGCTATGCATCTAATTAAACCTTTATATATGTTTTTCGTCTTTGCCTCATTCTCTAAATATATTTTAAGATAGGTTCTAAATATTAATTAAATATGTCAGGATTATAGGTTTTATACAAGACAATAGCAAAACTCTTTCTGACTCGTTTAAAAAATACAAATGCGCATGTCTTTCATGTACTCATATCGGAATAGTATCATCTGGAATTTTACTTATGTTCATTTATTAATTTAATTATGAAATTCATTTGATCGAAAGGCATTTTGTTCTTATAGATCATGGTCACTGTTTAGCTGTGAAGTAACGTTTATAAGGATAACTTAAAATAACATTATAGGGATTATAACATACTGAAAGAGTAATTTCTGTATCAATGATGTCTAAACATATTCGGTTAAATATTTTTTTTTCTTTTAGAAAAATTTATTGATTTGTTTAGAATTTGTAAGAAAGAAATGGCAAGCCATGTTTAATAGTGAATAGTTTCAATTAAATTGAAATTCTTTCTCAGATTTCCAGGTACGTATAAATTCAAAACTTGGATTAATAACCATTTCATAACGTTAGACAAGATTAAACATCAGGGTTGAGGTTAAATGCTCTCAACATACAAAAATCCATTCATTCTAACAAAAAGATATATTGGCCTAGAAGGGATCAGTGCACAATATTTTAAAATTTGTAATGGCCATATTAATTTTTACCTCCTTTATGAACTGTGCTCTATAAACTTGGATCTTTTCCTGACGAAAGAAAGTTTGTTAAAATCATGACTCTCATTAAGAAAGGGACAAAGGGGCATACATTAAAGAATAGGTCAATTTATTTTCCATTCTGTCAAAACTACAAATGTGTTCATGACATTTCTGGATGAGAAATATTTAATACCCAGCATAATTATATGGAAACACAAATAGTTGTTTTTAAAGATATAGCGAATATAAAACAAATCACTACGAATGTATAAAATTCAGAGCAAATCGCTTAATCCAGTATCAGAAGATCATATTAGAATCACATGCTCTTCTACTAAAAATTAACTAAGTTAACAAACACAAAATATATTTCAGCTGAAATCAAATTATGTAATATTCTATTGCCTCGAGTCTGTGATCATACTTATTTTAATTAGTGCGAGTATTTTCTGTACATAATTGAAGCACTATACATCTTAATGCATCGCATTAGAGTGTGATATAAGGCATTAGCTATACAGGCCATCGAAAATAAACGAAGTCCTTTTATATTATTATTATTATTATTATTATTATTATTATTATTATTATTATTATTATTATTATTATTGTTATTATTATTATCATTATTACTATTGTTATTATTATTATTATTGTTATTATTATTAGTAGTAGTAGTAATTGTAGTAGTATCAGTAGTAGTAGTAGTAATTGTAGTAGTATCAGTAGTAGTAGTAGTAGTAGTAGTAGTAGTAGTAGAGTTGCTAAAATCAATATTTAAAAAGCAGTATAGGTTCACCTAACAAATAGAGGTACAGTTTTTAAATTAATTCACATTTCCCAATTGTAACACTATAATGGTTGAAATGATGCAAAAATAAATATTCTGCTTCAGTAATTCTAAGTCGAATTTGTCAATCTACAAACGAGATTTTCCACTATACTGCACGTGTCTACTTGCATCTATCGTGCTATGCTTAGTCTTATGTATCTATGGTCTTAACAGCAAAAGCAAAACCAACAAATCGACAAATAATATATTCCCTCGAATATGAAGTGAAAATTGAAAATAAACATTATTATGAATTAAACCAGATATAATCCTAAATTGTATATAGTACATCGAAAGGTTAACAATTTTCTCAATAAATTCTAATAATGTTAAATATTCTTATTTAGCACAGTGATATAATCCATAATGTCTTTGAATAAGTTCTCAATAACCCCACAGTATTTTTTAAATACAAAAGGTCAATGAGCACCTATTAATTCCAATGAATAATTTAAATAATGTATTCTCCTCTTCCTCCTCAGATGCGGGAGGTCGTGGGTTCGATCCCCAGTCGAGTCATACCAAAGACTTACAAAAATGATAATAACAGCTGTCTTGCTAGACGCTTAGCATTAAGAGGTCGGCCTGGTGTCAGGATAATGTGACTCTGTGGGACATCATGTTACATGTCTGCTGCATGATGCCTCAGTGCTAGATATCACCATAAGCTGTCACAATGCAGACATCGTAGCAATATGACTGAAAAATTGTTAAAGCTACGTAATAAATAAATCATAATCACATCACATTACATCTCTCACATTGTATCTGAATACCTCTGCAAACGTTGATCATATTTTGTAAATGACTGATACTAAAGATAAATTAATAATTTGTTACCACATCCTTTATTCACTTATTTCAATTGACTCATGTCGCTACAGTGTTCCACAAAATCCAATTATCTTTATGGAACATGATACCAAAATGTAAACAGATTCACTTCTAGAACCTCTAAATTCGTAAACAATGTTAAGCCTTGATACTAAATTGCTTTAAATATCTTGTTTTCTTCTTAGTAGTATGAACAACATTAAGTATAAAAAAACCATTTTCACAACCTCAGTCACGGAGATGATTAACGTTAGGTATCCAGTATGAATCAGAATTATTTTAACATTAACACAAAAATGTTATCTCACCGTTGTGAGCACTGATCATTGTTTCTGTATCATGTGATTCATCATCTGTGTCTAAATAACATGAATTCACATGGGGTTGAGAAACAGCTTGAACTCGTTGTCCAGTGGAGTCTACACGATTAAATTAAAATGAGATCTGCATGATTGCTGATACACATTTTAAAAACACCAGCTAATATGTGTAAACACATTATAGAGTCCTTTTCAATTAGCATGCCAAGCATTTAATGTCTGTCCATGTGATTTTGCTACACACGATATTGGATCAAACTTGATGGATGTATGTAACTTTACACTAGCTGTCGACTGATAACATGAAGTCGTTACTCTGTGGAGTACGAGTGCGTCACATGGGGTAGATAATTTAACTTAATATCTGTTCACTCGGCTTTCAATATAGGACTCACCGAATTAATTCAGCTTCATTACAAACCAATGCAAACGCAACGATTTAACAAATTCAGTAACATTAAATTGATGAGTGTTCATGAACAAATCTATATTGGTTAGCATATATATATATATATATATATATATATATATATATATATATATATATATTTATATATATATACTCGGACCAATATAGATTTGTTAAGGAAAACTTTGATATATATATATATATATATATATATATATATATATATATATATATATATATATATATATATATATATATATATATATACGCTGACCAATATAGATTTGATCATGAACACTTTGATATATATATCGTTTGTCATTCGTTCTCGAAGACGACCATGACTTCACGTCTGGGCTGGGCTGTGAGTATGCAGATGGCTTGTGAAGCTAATTCGCGCTCGGGATGCGCATATCAGGCATATGGCAGACATGTCATGTGATGTAGGTCATGTGATGTATGGAATTCTCATGGAGGGTGATATATATATATATATATATATATATATATATATATATATATATATATATATATATATATATATATATTTGTAGACGACAGCTTCTGTACAGCGAATACCACATGAGCTGAGTCATTTTCTCGATCTGCGTGTGTTTAAAATTGAGTTTTCAATTCCGCATCAATGCGTCAGATGGTAATTTCAGTACTGGATTTTTCAAGCTCAAGTCTATGGATGGACTAAATTTTCATTTATAAAACTATATTTTTTTCTGTTACCACGTGAATAAACTCTCAAAATAATATTTTTACTAAAATCTTCCCTTCATTGTCAATCAGTAGTTACAATCCAAACCGATATATTCCTGTTTTATGTTAGCCCATTTTGAGACCTGTTCCCATTTGTTTATATCAATAGCACAAGGAATACTATATTGTGTAGTAAATGAAATCATGTTTACGTCCTGACAGAAATAATTGCAGATGATTGTAATTTAGGATTGATTAAACTATTCATAGTTTTGAATTTTGTTGATCAAATTAATTTATAAAAAACATTAACTTGAAACTTGAACGCGAATTTATCTACGTTTTTTTTAAAGAAATTTCGTATACATTCTCAGAGAGCCCACTTATTTTCCATTTCAAAATGACACACAGTCCTTAGAATGTTCATGCCTACGTATTTTCCAAGGCACAACCTTTTGCAGTGAAAACAATCAAACATCTTCGTCGTAAATAACGAGTATATTAATTTTATTTTAATCTAAACAAAAGAAAACAAAGAAGTCAAATGATTTAATTATCAGACGTCAAATTTGTATTGTTACCTGTAATGTGAATACCTATACTTACTAACTTTCAATCTTTGATGGGAGTTATAAATACTAGTCGTTATAAAACTGATTAATATGGTACACCACGCAAAAATAGACCTGCGTCTACATCGACACACAGGAAGGAGTGAAATTGTATCTCCCATGCTTTCTCCGTTTTTTCTGACTGCATTAAAATATATGTGTAAAATAAGGACGTTTCGGAAAGTATTATTTAATATTACTTGAGTTTTACTATGGTCTATTCACGCCTGACTGTTAAGCGATATGTACCTTTGTTGTGATTAACATTGCTCGTGAAAATTATTGGTCTCTGAAATCTTTCGGTTACAACAGGGTATTAAACTGAATCAGGAAAAGCGAACGTCTAGTCTAATAATTACATGTGTAACAAGAGGGAGGGGTTTGCAAATGTTTTTCTTATATTGGACGATTTTAATTCATTGTGACACCATAGCGCGTGACATTAAATGTGGTTTACATTCGATCACCTTACGGCAATTCTCATCTAAAAATGTCCAACACATATATTAACACATATTTTGTCAGAGGTATTTCCCAGGATGTTATACAATAATCTTTCAAGGAAAACTGATCGACGAGCAACGAAAGAAAATGAATAATTGCCATTTAAGCATACAAGTAATGAAAAACTCAGAATGACACATTTGTGTTAAATAACCAGTACTATGCATCCAGTGGATTTCCTATTGGGGAAGTTTAAAAGAAAAAAAAATCGTTATGTATATCCTGCAGTACATAATGTCAAATTATCATGCAAAAATCACGCTTTTGCTTTTATCTATTCACTGAGATAGAATGTCTGATCGAAGATGTGACCAATATTGGCATTTAATGACCTCTTGCATGGATGTAAGATCTTCGCCACCAGATGGTCTGGTAAAGGTCTAAAAAAGGATAGTAATACTCAAAACGATGTTTACCAAGAATTAAGTTAAAGTAGGAAATTGCTTGACAGATACGTCAACATTCTTAAATCAAACTTAGATAATATAAATTTTTGGGAGGAACAAATCAAGCTTGTAAAAGTAAGATAGGATTCGGTTCTGTACAAAAAGCCTTGCATAATCATCAGACTGATACCGACTAAATACAAGCTATATGCATTGTTCGGTTTTGCAAAATATACATTTTACTAGCTCAAAATACGTGACAAACTTATAGCTGATATATGCATAGCACTGCTAAACTTACTGCATAGGTGGTGTATTGTTTGGATAGAAAGAAATATGGAAACGAAAATAAATTGTTACAAATATAAATGATACGCTCCTTAACCTGAATATTTGTCTGAATAGACCCATCAGTGCCATGCAAAGTCTCACTGTACGACATCCGTATGACCGACAGAAAACCGATGTAAATTGGTTGGGGTTTGGTAATATATTAGTCGAAAATTCTTCGTTTGTTTCCTTCAGACAAAAATGACAAATATTGTGTCATATTGAACTGAATGAAATACCTGTGAGACTAAAGAAGTGTATGAGCTTGTGATCAGAAATGTTTCAGCCATTTGGTGACAGCTATATTCAAAACGAATCCGCAATTAGTGATCATAACAAATATCAAAAGCATACTAAAATAAACAATTGTTAACGCATTGTGAAATCGATGAAGCTGTTTTGTGGAGTAAAATTAATAAGGTAGTATATTCAATCGTTAAATAACCGCACTGTCAGCTGTCAAGACTGGACAGTCAGATAAGAAGAAAATGCTTGATCATTATTGATATTTACCTCTCTCCTTTGAATGGATTCCACCATCCCAGATGGAAGGGGTAAATCATTATTCAAATCTACCGTCTGGTCGCTGTGTTGAATATCTGTATGATCAGTTGTGCCAGTACTCTTTTTTTTTCACCAAATGACGAATTACATATTCCTAAAATCAATATGAATGAAATTCAATCAAACATTTATTCAAACAAATTCATTGACCGATATGCTAAAGATATATATTATGTTTAGCCTATAACTAACAGCAAAACCCGTTAAATTGTAAGTGTTATTCATGTTTTTGCTTAGTTTAAATTACGTTAGTCAGCACCTTTTAAAATAGGATGTACATTAAAGCGAAACGAAATTAATATACATTTCTATATTGATCTTACTCTGTCCTAATAGATATCGATGATAATACCTTCTTCATTTATGACGTTATTCCAATGTAGGATAATGCAATTATTTTTTCTTTTTATTCAGATTTTGCGCTGTTTAATTCAGACTGCGTGTTGCAGAGAGTGAGAGAGAGAGAGAGAGAGAGAGAGAGAGAGAGAGAGAGAGAGAGAGAGAGAGAGAGAGAGAGAGAGAGAGAGAGAGAGAACCTTGCAGAGCTCAAATTTGCACGTATAAAATATTAGCTGGGTCTTTGTTAAGGCCATTCATTGCTTATTATTTCATTCCATACGTTCAAAGGCCAACTCTCGTTAGATAATTTATTTGTCACAGCAATCTTATTTATCGATATGTGTCGTTATGTTTGTCTATATTATCTATATGTTGAATTGAAAATTATGCTCCTGTACTTACACACGGACACTATCGCCTCCACCATGATTTCATTTGGCCTTTAACGCCCAATGGCTACATATTTTCGGAACTTAGAAAATCTGCAAACATTTGGACGGATATATTTCAACATTGTATGGGCAAGCACTATCAAAATTTGATTATTATCCGATGGTTTGGGTAAAATTAACATTTTATGACTAATTTTAAATTATGTTTTGTCAGATCCCTTCCAAGAAACATACACATTGTCCAAAAAAGAGTATAAATACATTTCAAGAAATACATTTTCGAAAGTGACAAAACCTGTTTAAAAACCTGCACTTATGTAAGTACAACAGTAATGCCTCTTCTAAATCAGACTGGAAGACAAAGACGCTCTAAAACCATTCTGTCTCCTTACTCCAACCAATCACACATACTAATAGGTTTTCTCTACTTTCTCTAACAAAACTCGTGCATTCTGCATATCACATCCTGCTAGTAATAAAACGTTTAATAACAACTCAACCAGCGGACAAACAAAAGGACCATCGATCTTGATGTCTCCATTCATTCACTGCCACTGACATAGTATTTCTAACTCCCGAACGTTTGTCAATTCATACGTAGTGTGTACACACCTGACCTCCCGTTTCGACGCAAGTGCGACCTGTTATGAAGCTAACCGCTCCAACCACAATAATTCGAGCTTGCCATACTACGACATCGAAGACGCAAGCAAGAATGCAACAAAAATTATATGATTTTGTTCTGACCTATATTTTACAAAAATAATTTGCACATCGTATTTTAAAGATTTTCTGCAGTACAAGCTCTGGGGCCACATGATATATTTGCCCAAGAAGTCTTTGCTGTCAATGAATGTCGCAGAAGTAATTGCAGACATCTGAATTATTGATAGACAAAATTTTAGTGCTCAGAATGCCTTTGTATAATGTTTGTAACTTGGCCAGTTTTGGCAAAACCGACGTTTCCCAATGCAAATATCTTCTTTAAGCTGTTAAATAACTATGAAAAATTTCTTTGATGAAGGCGGGAATTTAGAAACACGATTAAAAAGAACAATAGCATTTTTAATGCAAAGTTGTGTCCCCTCACCAAAGAAAGTAAGGCTATGCGAAATATGTTTACACCATGAATCAATCTACGTAGATGATAAAAGAGAACGAACAATCATCATTGACCACATTCACTACCATATCCTCACAGCAAAGCGGGTCCAAAAAGGAAATGGATTCAATAAACCTAAAGGAGTATTTAGCATCCAAATGATTGAGACAGCGACTTCGAGAAAAATTAGGACAACAACTTTTCACGGTGAAATTTAAAGACTTTGCGTCTGACGTTCCAGCCGAGGAAGCAACAGGTTTTATTACGGACTTCTCTGACTCATTGTCAGCGTAACTCAAACGTCAGTGTCAAGTCAGAAATCGAGGTCGTTTGACTCTATGTATCATGAAAGTCTGAAGTCTTATGCATGTCTCGAGTTTAGCACACCTGCAGAATTAACCTCTTCCAAACTATCCAGGGCTATTGCTTCGACGAGGCAGATGATGAGAGAAACATTTGACATCATCGATGAAAAAGTGACCATTCATATGGCATACGTTTTACCTCCATGGAAAGAAGACTATAACTACTGTTGATCTGTCTGAAGATAAGTGTACCTAGCGCGACGAATAGTCCAATGGATTTGCGGAATTTTGTTTAGTTGGATAGTTTGTTTCTTATTTTTTTACCTTTTCTTTTAAATGGACATTAATGGTAACATGAAAATGTCATTCTTTTATGTTGTTGTTGTTGTTGTTGTGGGCTTAACGCCATTTTCAGCACACGATAGGCTATACATGGCGGCCAGTATTTATGGTGGAGGAAGAAACCGGGAAATCACCGGAAAGAACCACCGACCCACGAGAAGCTACTGGCAAGCTTTCTCACATATCCACATTCGCCGAATCTTAGACTCGAACATACGCAGACAGCAATGAGATGGCAGTGATCCGTAACGGACAGCGCTTTAGACCACTAGGCCACTCGCCCCCCCCCATTCTTTTATGAGATGTAAATACGTTATAAATGTTTTTTGAAGGCATAAACTTTAATTTTTAAACGAAGTTTCTAGAATCAAGAAAGAGATAACACGTATGTATTAAATGGACATTGCATAAACCAAAGCACAGGCCGTAGAGCCCATGTACATATTTGAAGAAATGTTTATACTAATACAAAAGTCTTTTCTTTTGGAGTCTCTATTCAGCCTGTGAGTCTTTCTTTGGAACATATCTGTCCTCTTTTCGATGTGTTTGGATGTGTATTTATTTGTTTATGTATGTCTATGTTTGTATCTCAACCCTTTGTCCTTAAAATACATTTCATCCTATAAATAGTGTTTACACTATAAACCCCATGCCGTTACCCATGTTCAATTTCCATCGACCTCCAGCTGTCTTTTCCATGTCAAATTGCCATTGTTCCAAAGTACAAACCAACTCTTCTACCAGAGAAGCCTAAATGATGCTATAAATCTCGAGGCTACGGTACAAACGACCAAATTTAACATAGAAGTATACGTGAGGCTATGCATTTTGGGGCTATAATGCCGGGACCCTTTTTAAAAAAGAGGGTCCATAGTACAATCCCCAAAATTAACATCATGGTCTACGTGGAGCCATATCCTTCCCATATACTACTCTTGCCAGTAGCTTCACGTGGGTAGGTGGTTCTTTCCGGGGTGTGCCCTGGTTCTTTCCCACTATTAATACTTGCCGCCATGTAGAGCCTATCATGTGCGGTAAAAAACCTATAAAATCTATAACCTATATATCTATCTACTTATCTATCCATCCGAAATGGCTGTTTCTGTGAAAGAAGTAAACTATTTTATTTTGTTACAAGTATATCCATCCACATGTCAAAATATCTGCAAAGGATACAGATGCACTACTCCACATACGTCCGTTCACTACTGTCACCAAGACACCATATTTGGACAAAGTCTTGTTGTGTTCTATTAAGTTCTTCTGGACGCTGCTTGGGGTCTGTTGAGAAAATCAAAACACCAAAAAAGCTTAACATATCAATTGTCATTTTAACAGAGAAACAATTTTAATACATTTTAGTTCCAGGTTACATATTTGATACAATATTTTGCTTAGCACAGGGGGGTGTGTGTGTGTGTGCATTTGTGCAAATGTAGGTATTTCCTGAGTGTGTATGAGTGTGTACTATTCATTTTTGGTATCAACGAAATGTGTTACATATTTAAAAGATTTGAATATGTGGAGAAATTCAACCTATAAAAAGTACGAAATCTGATAACGTTAATAGATTTTTTTATGATGTATTGAGGAATAATGTCTACTCCTTCTTAAGTTTGATCTAAAAGAGACAAATTGGTACAACAGAACACAGTAAAACTAAAATGTATTTAGTACGCAAAGGTCTTTTTTCATAAAAAGTTATACTTATGACCCTCTTGAAAATACGTATATTATACACAAGGACAACATTTACTTGATAGAGACATACCTGTATTCATTTGTTTGAAAATGTATTTTGCAAAGGTTTTAATGTTTAGCATTCATTTACCCAATGCCTGAAAGCACTGATATTCATAGTTTTCAGTTGATCCAATATCTTAGTTTTTACTTTCCATACATGGTGCTCAGTATTAAGAGGTTAGTGTTAGAACTTTTCGGTCTGGTGTCAGGAAAATGTGACTGGACAGGATATCATGCTACATATCTGCGGCATGAAGCCACGTTGCTAGATGTCACTATAAACTGCCACATTGCAGATATCGTAGTGACATGACTGAAAATTGTTAAAGCTACGTTACAAATCAAAATCACACACACACATATACACACACTTGAATTTCCATATCACAAAGTGCATGTTCATTCCCAGAACTAACACCCAGTGACTTAGAAAAATAGGTCATACGTGTTTCTAAGGTACACGTAACTAAAATCGAGCAGAAAGACATAAAACAGGCAAACCCATTGAATCGCAAGGGATTAATGACTCATAGAAATTAATCACATTTAACTGGGCCTTCTCAACTTTTTCACAAAAGACCGTAAAGCCTCTACAATATATATATATATATATATATATATATATATATATATTCATGGTCCAATGTGGAGTTTATTAGCTTAGACTCTCATTAATTTTACTTTATGTGTAAAGCCTAATGCTGACTATGAGCAAATGTACATCAAAATTGTTTTCCGTTTGTGAAAAATGTCTAACAAGAATAATATTATAATCCTGGTTGTGTATATCGTTAAATCAATGTTTACTACTCAGCTTGAAATAGAGCTATCATTACGCTAATTGTATGACTTTACGTTCTACCCAAGAGAATCTTGGCGATATGAATCTTGGAGTGTAAAGGAAGTGATTGTTGCCTATTACATAAAGACAATAAGCAAGTTTTAATCAATTTTACTAAGTTTTCATTTACCAACACATTTTGTCTTTGTGTGTTTGATAAGAAAAATAAATGATTCATCCTGTGCAAATTTGGATGAATATCATTACAAATTGAGTTACATTTTTTGGTCATATGTATTAATCTCATATTATTGCATGTAATACATTTTTGCATTATAATGTTTTAAAATGACTTCCTAGTACATTTAAATCATATAATCATTACTAATACTTCTAAACTTCGGTATCGATTTAAACAAATTTCTCTAATAACTTCGGTGTCACTTATACTTTGAGATGATATCAGGGAAAATGTAGATGAAGGAGAGAAGAAGAAGATATAAATAGTTGTCATCACAAAGCTATTGGAAATAAAGATATGTTTCTTTTCTTTCTTGTAACGTTTGCTTAATCTCCTTACCAAAATGCGGGAAATACGAATTAAACTATGGTGAAAAATATTGTCAGAAGAAGAGATAAACCATTTTAAATAATGACTAAGTCCATTTGCCATCTAAGTTAAATAGTGCATATTGTCAAACAATTATTGGCAATCACTGGGGAAATATAGTGTCTGATGTATTTATTTGCTATCTTTGTAACTTACGGCATACGAAGATTAGAAAACTTTTAGTACATTCTAAACAAGCCGTCGGTTTGCAATAAAATGCATATCATTTTCTTAGTTCTGTCCAATAATAATTATTTAAGGTTTTTTTATACATTGATTGTCATATATTGAACTTGTTTAATTTGTAAACCTGGAGAAAAATCACCTTTCATTCGACAGCCTATAGCAGTTTCATTAGTCGATAATCATCACCACGTATCCTGAATTGCACTATTCTTGTAGGGAGAGGAACTCAAAAGTAAATCTAAATAGAAACCTCAATATCTGACGGTCCAATTTATATAAATACAAGTACAAACTTGAAAAGTATCCTTACACATCCTATTCCGATGAAGAGATTGGTGAACAATCGTTCTACGAAACATTGCCTGCCAGCCATCATATGTTTCATTTCTATGCAAATTCTGATCAGCAATGTTTTCCTATTTATTATTATTTTAATGTCAGACATAGCTGGGATTAAAACAGACAATTATTGTTTCAGATGCTACCCTTGATTGATCAATGTTGATGACAATATTGTGTGGCATAAAATTTCACTGAAGCAGTGAACCAGTAAACAAAGTGCATGGCAGAAGGAAGAACCTACCTCTAAAAAGCATTTCTTAAATCCAAAGTAGCAACAGACTGGAACTGCTATCAAAAACGGGTAAAAAAAATAATGGCCGTAGTGAAAGGTGCAACGTGGATCGTTGATGCAAGAAAGAACAGACAGGGCAAACATGATGAGAAGCTTGATATAGCCTAGTAACCCACACACCGTAAAGATTGTTGTAAAGAACCAACATTTTTGTCTGCATAATACCCTAGGACTTTGAAGTAAGTCTTTATACGTCCTTCGAATAACGTCACCTGGTACCTGAAAACATTAGTTAAAATTATGTCATGAGAATTAATTCAAAATAATTTTACTCTTATGCTCTTCAAGGCCAAAATACGTTTTAATCTTTAAATAAATTTAAATTTGTAGTTGCAGTGTCTAGATTGAAAAATGTTTCTACATCAAAGTATTAAAGTATTTTGTGTCAGCTTTTGTGATAATTTATATATTTTGCTTAACGACCTACATTTTGAAAAGAATCATTCCAATATAAATTAAATATCAGTTATTTCAAAGAATACAATAAACTTTTGAGAGAACAAAACACATTCTGTGCAAAATCTTTCAAATTGTGGCAAGTCAGTACCTTTTTATGTTTTTCGAATACATCTGATTATTTACTTCACTTGATTTCTGTCTTGAGATACCCATATATGAGTGATTTGTGACAATCATGGAGAAACTGACACTAAACACAGAATACGTATTCATTTCAAAAACTTGAAATGAAAGGCAAAAGTACATATAAGTGGAAAACTGCTGACATGATTGAAAATTATTCATGATTATGCATAAACTATTTTTTATGTCTCATAAAAATTCGTTTATCTAAAATCTTGCTCATAACAAAATCACAAATTTAAACGCCAAAAATACGCCTTGCTATAACCGTATGTCAAAAATAAAACTTCGTAAGTTATGGAATTAATTTTTGCCATTGTATAGCTCCTCTTTGTCTAAATTTAAATTAGCCACATTTTCCGCAGATTCCATATACCAATTCCTATTATGGCATATCTTTCCCAGACCAAGAAGTGCTTATATCTTAATGAAAATTCTATCCATACAAAGAATTTGTTTTTTAAAGAAAATAAAATTACTTAATACTGATCTTGATAGCAACTGTGTCTAATAAATAAACCAAACGATAATAGTTAATCACATGACCATTCAACACATAAATAGAATACTAGTTTGAATGTAATAATTATGGGAATGCAAAATGTATTTCAAAATTACATGAATAGTTGCGTAATAAAATAATTACATTCTTATGAGCATCATCATCGTCATTTTCCATTTTTGCTTACACCAATACGAAAGAAACACTATAATAGCTGTCACATTCGTTACTGTTGAATAAAAACAAAATGACCCACTTTTTCCGCAAGAGAATCCCCATACACCCTTATAGTGAAACATTACCATACTAACGTTAGACAGATACACATGCATGTAGCGATAACTGAAGACAGGTTGTATGATCCGTACGTTCAAATATGAATGTTCACAAGACATTTATTTTTAATTTCCTCACTATTTGTTTAGATATACTCCTAATAATTGAACATTGCGGTTGTAAACATATTTTTGATGATAACTAGAAACATCAAGGTCTTATCGTATCTCCAGTTCTTTCCATATCATTCGTTAGGAAGTGACTGGTTAATGGTTTCTAACACTTGGATAAAATAACTTATTACATGTTTGCATATGTAAGACTTTTGTGTAATTCTACTTATACCTAAAAGTGATTCATTTTTAAGTAGGATAGGCAGCAACCATCTGATTATTGTTTTTATACTAATCGTGTACGAATTCTGTTATCCACAATATACTATTATTTCCTATGTCATTTTAATCATATTTTTGTAGTTTTCTAGTCTTGTAAATGAATATGAATATATTTTATGTGCTTATCACACTCTGCATCAGAGGGTAACAATTGCGCAGAGTCTATTACGCAGGTCACATTCTTTTCACTGTAAATTCTTCCAAATTCTGTTTTCTATGCTCTGTCATTAGCTACCTGGCTGGACATTTGAAGAACTATAGATGTTTATCTAATTTATTTGCCAAATGATCGCGCCACTTGTGAAATTTATCCATTACAACCGAAAAACCATCAGCTGTACCGCAGTTTGTTGTGCCGTTGTTTGTTTATGATCTTAAAGCATATGAACAATAACGCGTCGAAGAAGCGTGTAAATCTTTAGCAAAGAGAAATAACACACAAGATAAATATTTTTTCAAGCATGATGTGCCAAAACGCAATCGTGATCAAGTATTTGCTGTTTATTTTACAAAACTGGTATATTTTTTTAAAATAAAATGATCACGTACTACTTCTCAAAATGTACATTTTTGTAATTTGTTTTATTTGCCAAACATATTAAAGGATTTCTCAAATATTCAAGAACAGTTAGTTTTTTTCAGTCGCACTATCCATGTACTGAAACGTAATAGATGTTTCATCAAAACTACAAATTTTGTGGCTGATATACCAAGGTTTCGCATTGATATTTCTAAATACTAAAAATCTGACAACTTCAATAAAAGTAACGCGTGCTCGAAAGAAAGGTCACCAATACATTGGACAGACCTCTCGCGCTAGAGAAATGGAATGTGATTGTAGACGTTGACCGCTAATCATTCCATGGCTGCTACGAAAATCAAAAAGGAGGAGGAAAGTGAATCAATCAAAACGACGAAGCAATTGTTCAGAAACAATAGATGTTACAGATGATAAATGCTTGAAATTATTATAAATCAACATCCATGAATAATATAAACAGAGGCAAACTTTATGCATTATCACATTTGGATGAATCTTAGATAATCAAGTTAAAAAAATGAAATTGATAATGGAATCAGCTGGACCAAGTTATAAACAATCATCGTACAACGTAGCACTGCAGAAGATATAACAAAAGACAATAATGTACGAGATTTAGAAAAAGAAACAGTGAATGATCGAACATTCGTGTTACAAGCGCAAACAGTCGATTAAGTACTGAAATTTTATGAATAAGGCTTATCCTTAGGAAACCAACAACACGGTATCCGCCAGCGTAAATGTAGCTATCAAAGCTATGTGGATTTAAACAATAAAGCAGAAAACAACACCAAAAGGTGAACTCTTAAACAAATATGCATGTACATTTCACATGATGATTCAAAGATAAAGAAATATAAGTATTTATATATGCCCAAAGAATATGGAGAAAGTCATTGTCCAGGACAAACACAGTTCCTCCGATTAAACTATTTAAAGCTTAATTAAAGAGTAAGAAGTAAATACCTTGTCAGACAAAAGAACACAAAATGAACAGCTTATGTAGGTAAATATGCCAGCAATCAATAGCACACACAAATTAATACATGGTATCGATAAACAAAATTATTCTAAACTGTGGAACATCAAAACAGCATAAATACATCATCTTGTAGGATTACAAAAACACAAATGCCCTGCTGGAGTGTGGCAGGAGCAAATTAAATTCATGGTTACTCTCACCAGAAGTTAACAGAAAAAAACATTGAGATTTTTGTGCGAGTAGGAAATGCACCAATTTAAATTACAAAAGTCACATCTATTTTAGTGTAATCAGACCCAATTTATAGCAAGACATAATTGGTATCGCACCATTCATACGTCAACTATGATTGCATTTATATACATTTTCTAAAGAACAGTTTATTATTCCACCAGATAACTTACCCCTAGGGCTTCTGATCTTAATTCATCTGGAAGATACTTAGAGTTTGTCTGCATTCTACATCGAAGATAGTTGTATCTAGTTTTCATGGAACAAAGCTTATTTATAGCAAACGTTTTGTTTCCTGCTGAATAGAAAATATAAGATTTATTTTTCGGATTTACTAAGCAAACAAACAAGAAATAATGAAAACTTCAATATGAATCCAGAAATGTATAATTCTCAAAACGGGAATAGAACCCGAGTAACAAAAAATATAAACACAGCTAATTAAGATTCCTTTGCACTGAACGTACAATTATTTTGAAAAGAAGCTTAAAGTATCAAGACCGTATAAAGTATAAGTTTAATTTCTTTGTCTGACGTGACATTTCTATATTTTTATGGTAATTAGCTCTATAATCATATAGGAATGATAACTAACAGTTTTTCTGCATTGAGTGGTTCCACAAAAAAGCGTTTGGTTATTGAAAATGAATACTGGTTTGAAACATTAACAAAACACAATGTGCTATTAATTAGCTCACGGTTTGACTGTTAGGGAATTAATTTAAATTCTGTTACTCAAAGTGTTTTTCTATTCAAGACTCAACAAATACTTATATATCGTATGTTTAAAGACATGAAAGTAGTGTAGCAGTGATAACACTTGTATACATGAAAAAAATATATTGTGTTTACGTGTGCTCGACTAATGAAATTCTTCCATGTCTTGAAATCCTCAATTTGCTTACTATCAACACAGAGGTGAAACCGGACGGGAGATGGACACTTTTCATGTTAAGATAGGGTTACTGCAGCAAAATTGATTTTAAAGTGCAAGCTTGTTTGGCTTAAAATGACTCAACAGTAACTTAGTGCTCGATAAGAAATCAGAGTTTCTAGGAAATAGTAAAAAGGTAACAGTTTGATAGGATCAAAGTCGTTTAAAACACAGATCATATTAAAACATCGATTGAAACCACGTTTTGCTTTCGCTCATATGTTAATGGAAATTTAAAACTGCATAAAAATGTAGCAAATATAGAAAGGTTCCCATGTGAAATTACCATTGTGTGCTGTGCCTAATTTTAAACATGCTCATATCTTATATAAACTGATAAACAATGAACTTTATTCTAGATTTTGTCTTTTTAACAGACATTGGTAACTTATCACATTGTTGTATCAATACCTAAAGTCTGTTATTGATATTTTTGGACAAAAATCCGCATATAGGAGATAGATTTCTGCTACGTTATTAACGTATGATAAATGTTTAGAAATTATGTGATTTGCATGTAATTTATATTGAAGAATAAAATAAATACATACTATACTATCAGAAAGTGTTTTAAAAAATAAAAAGAGACAAATAAATGTTCAGCAGCTAACGAGACTGGCTTGTAATACTGAGGCATAGAGAATTAGTTAAACATAATTATTGCTTTTAAATAATTAGCAATGTCTATTTCTGCATAGGAATATCTACCAAGTTGTTGTCAGAGAACGTATAAAAAACGAAAATAGTCTTTAATATATACTCAATATTTTAAAATTACCTGCCGTGTTTATTTTCCCCACATGAAATTGGGGCCTGGAGGCTTCAGCTACAAATAAAAATATTTAAGGTAGGAGATTATTTTATGCCAAATTACTGTCACAGTAGAGAATATTACGTTGTATATTACGTTGTGTCTTAAATACAAAAATATACCATATATATATATATATATATATATATATATATATATATATATATATATATATATATATATATATATATATATATATATATAAAGAATACAAATCATATGGCGAATAACAACCCTCTCAAGCGTACTGGATCCACCAAGGGATCACGTCTGTCAGGGATTAATTAAAATAGATGCAATAAACTGACGACGAACAGTACGAAACTAGTAACTAACTAGCCTAAGCGCTTTCGACTCTTAATGAGTCTTTTTCAAAGGCAAATACAAAACATAGTTACGACAAACAAATAAACACAAAAACGTTGCGTTTGTAAACCTCTACATTTCTATCTTCACATGTGCTAAAACTATAAATACAACCAGCTTGTATAGACTAGTTGCGGAAACTGAAAACGTTGTATAATTCCCTAAAAGTCTACAAGCCAAAGCGACATCTATTTTTACTTTGTGTACATATGTAACGTTGATTATATCCCGGATATTTGGTTCTATACCGGTTATTCTTATAGTAAAAATTGAAGGATAAGAAGATTTAGAAAATGTTAAATTCTACTAGTGCATAGTTTTCATTTTCTAGTCTTCTTGGTTTAGACCGCTTGGTTTCAATGTTCTAAGGCGGCGTATCCAGTATGATTCCTTTTCCTTCCTGGTTTCGGAACTCCAGCTGTGGTTGTTGGCAATAGCGATAAGTATTATATCACTGAAAGTGTGGCCAGGGGAGGAGAAGTGTTCTGCGACCGGGCTTCTGTACAGCTTTTTTGTCATCCAATCAGATCTATGAAGGTTTATCCTTATGTGTAGCTTTTCAGTTTCTCCCACGTACTGAAGGCCACAGATCTTACATGTGATGAGATAAATCACATTCTCTGTTTTGCACGTTTTGTGTGAACCATGTATGTTTAGTTTTTCTTTAGTCACTGTGCTAGTGAATGTCTTGGTCTCTATCATATGTTGACAGGTTTTGCATCTTTTATCGCCACAGGGTCCAGATTGACTAGGTTGGTTTTGACTAGCGATTGTTGTTAGCTTGGCCCTGACTAGGATGTCCTTTAGGTTTTTTGGTCTCCGGTAAGCTACTACAGGTTTGTTCGGAAGTATTAGGTTTAGTATGTCTGACGATTGCACGGTTGGCCAGTGGTTTGCGATGATTTTACCTACTTTGGGATTGTCTGGGTGATAGGTCAGAATAAATGGTATCCTATCAACCTTTTCTTTCTGTCCATATCTGAGTAGGTCATCACGGTTTGTTTGTTTGGCCCTTTGGATTGCCTCCGCAATCAGGTCTTTGTCGTAGCCTCGGTAAATTAAATGTTTAGCCAGCTCTTCAGACCTTTCTAGGAATCTTTCATCGTCGGAGCAAATTCTGCGTATCCTTAGTGCCTGGCTATATGGAATGTTCTTAATGCAGTGTTTTGGATGACAGCTGGTTGGGAGAAGATACTGGTGTTTGTCGGTTGGTTTCGAGTAGATTCTATGTTGTAAATTGTTTTAACCATTGTTGTTGTGTCAGGAAAATCAAGGTTTATGTATAATTCTTGCCTATATTGTTAGGAAGGATGGGTTGTTTTACCTTGTGAAATAAGTACTAGTACATTTTGCATACTGCAGACTTTTTGTATATCTATCGATAAAAGGACCACTGTAATGGGTACGCTGCAACCGATGCTAATGTTTCTCAAGTTTTCGATACGAAATGTTAGCATACAAAGCTATTTTAGTCATTTCATCATATTTTGTAGTTTTCTTCTTTAAATGAATATGATATATTTTAGGACAATCTGCCAGGAGTAAACAATTGGGAGTCATTAGTTACATTCTTTTTCCACTGATTCCTGCTCAAACCTTTTTGCCGTCATTGTTGGTGGACATTGAAGAATGTGTTATCTAATGAAGACGCGAATGTAATTATCATTGCAACGAAAAACTCACTACGCATTTTGTGCTTGTTTGTTATGATTAAAGCTTCATGAAAATAACGCGTAATGGACATGTGTATCTAAAAGAGATCTAAAAAAAATATTTGTTTTCTAAGCTAGGGTGCCCATTACCATCGTGATGATTTGGTTCTTCAAGGTTTTTGTTTGTGTATTTGGTAAAGTTTTTGTATTTTTTATCCTGCCAAACATAAAAGGATTCTCAAAATAAAAACCCGAGATTTTCAGTCGCACTAATCCATTTGCCATGTACAACTGTTCATAAAAGTAAAATTTAGTGGCTGATACCAACCACATATTTAAAACAAATACTGACCCCAAAAAAGTACGTTTCTCGAATCCTAACTTACAACCTCGCGCTGAAAAGATTATTGTCCGTTGACGCTAATCATCCATACTAACAAATATTCAAATGGGAAGAAAGAATAATAAACAGAAGCCATGTCAAACAATGAAGTACAGAGAAAACAAATAATAATAACCTGAGATAATTCCGGCTTTATGCATTATGAATTAGGATGACTACATTAGTAACAAGTAAAAAAAGTGACAGCTAGGTTCTACCAATAAAACAATCATGTCAACGTGATGGAAATATACAAAAACAATAGTCACAATTTATAAAAAAACGATGACGAACCAAAGCGACAGTCATAAGACTGAAATATGAAAAGCTTACCTTAGGCCAAACAGGATCCCTAATGAGCATAAGAGTTGTATTTAACAAAACAGAAACACAGCAAGGTGAACCTGGCAGATCTATACATTCACAGGTAAGGGCATCCAAGATAAAGAAATCAAATATTTAGTATGCAAGATATGAGAAACATTGTCCACAAATCACATTCCTCTTAAACACTTACAGCTTATATAAAAGCAAGAGTGAACTACTTGCTGCAAAACAATATACGCTTCCTGAGTCAACTATGCACAATCAACACACACAACTTAAACTGGATTAACAATCAGTCAAACATGGAAACAAAACAGTAAAACATCCATCGGATACAAACAAATTGCTTATTGCAACAAATTGATCATGTTCTCTCACAAAGTTCAAAAAAAACTTGAGATTTTTTTGAGTAAAATACCTATACAAATCAATGGTAATCAGCAATGATACAACAATGGCCCCATTCTACGTCAACTTTTGCATTTAAAACTTTTAAAGAACAGTTTTATCACCGTTAACGTACCCATACAGGGTTCTGCTTAATTATCTGAGATATAGAGTTGTCTGCATGTATGAAGAAAGTTGATACTTCATTTCAAGGAAACAACTCATCTTACTAAATTTCCGGGCTGAAGAAATATAAATTAACATGTTTCCTGAGCACAACAAAAAATGGTGCAAAAACCAAAATTTATCCACGGAATAAACTCGAAACAAAAAATACACAGTATAATTCTTCCAACACAATGTATCGAAAAGAAGCATTAGAAATCAAGCCAGTATAAAGTATAAGAATTTTTGTCTGACGATGAAGATTCCTATATTAGGAATTCTAAGATGCTATAGGAATTTAAATTTTACTCGAGGTTCGACAAAACGTTGGGAGCAATCAAAGGTGAACAACAAAACAATCGTGATATTACTCCCCTTAGATTAGGATTAATTAAAATTCTGATACCAATTTATTCTGATATCAGACCAACAATCCTTAAAGTAGTTAAAACATCGAAGACATGGACAAGCAATGTCAGAAACAAATAATTACGTGTCCGAAATAACTTCAGTTGAATTAGCTTACAACACAGAAAACCCGGAAATGGACACTTTTAGTAGTGGAGCTAACCATGCTAGTCAAAAATATTTAGTGCACCTTGGCGTTAAAAGATGCAAAACCTGTCACTGATAAGAAATAATTCTAGCAAAGTGACTAAAGTAAACATAAAGATACATGTTAAACACAGAAATTCAAAACAGAATGTGATAACACAGTTTTGATCTGTGCCTCAGTAATGGAAATTTGAAAAGCTAAAAAGGATAAATATAGAAGTTCATGTGAAATACAAGTTGTGTGCTGTGCCTAATTAACACATTCTCTATACACTGTTCAGTGATTATATTCTAGTTTTTGCCTTTAACAACACATTGGTGAACGGAAGGAAAACCAAAATCGTATGGATACTCTTTAGACATTAAATCCGCGTCTAAAAGGAGATAGATATCTGCACTATTAAATATAAAATTTTAAAATTATTGATCTTCATTAATTTATATAAGAATAAATATAGAACAAATATCAGAAAGTGTTTAAAAAATAAAGGACAAAATTTTAAACTAGAGTCGGCTTGTTGTAGACTTTAGAATTAAACAATAGTTTTCAGTATTAGCAATGTCTATTACGCTGGAATATTACCAAGTTTTAGAGACAATAAAAGAAATTAGAAAGAATTATATAAAGAATTATAAATATATATTTATAATTCTTTGTAATAAAAAATCCTATATACCTTGATTTCTTTCATAGGAATCTGGAACGACTGTGTATATACATGAGAATTATTTACCAGGTCGTCAGGCGAGTGTGGATACTACGCACATGCTCAGTGCCATCAATTTTATGTTTGCTGATGCGTGCTTAGTCGTGACGGTATATGGGATGGTGCGTGCATGCAAGGCGGTGGGTGATATTTACTCGCGGATCTGTGTTCGAAATTCCGTAGAGTACGAAATTAATTTATCTAGCCTGTATGATAGTATTGCTTGTATTAATCTTTATATATATATATATATATATATATATATATATATATATATATATATATATATATATATATATATATATATATATTCTTACATAACATTGAGCGCAATGTCAGTTTTGGTTCCAGTTAGACTTATTTCCATTAGAAATTCTTTACAAATTATTACTTTGTACTTCAAGTAAAATATGTATATAAAGGAACATATGAAACATAATTTATTGCTGTCAGTTTGTTGGATTCCTTTTGTTATCAGAATCAACATCTGTGTTCACATATAAAATTCGTGAGGAAGGATTTAGTTAAACTGTTCATTGAAATTACTAAGTGTTCATTGAGTTTGGGTTAGGACGTTATCTTGGAATTACCGGGAACTCATTGATTGAAGTTCTGGACTGTAGCATTATGGAACATCAGACATTTCAAGACTTTTGGAATTATTTCGAAACTTTTAATACTTTTAGGTTTGTGATAAGACATTTAGGATACAATTCACAAGACCTTAAATATCTCTTAAATTAAATAACTTATTACTTTTGCTAATCTTGTTCGTTTAGATTCTTTCTTTAAAACAGTTTAAGAACTGGATTCGTAACAATAATGGATCAGTTATAACATGCCAGATATTTGCAATAAAAATATTTGTCATGAGATTAGGGCTATAAGGTAATAACGCTACACACAAAACAACTGTGTGGGTTAAAGTAAATATTTTCATTTATGAACTACAAAGCAAAGATTGTACAGAAATTAAATTAATATACAATCAAAAGGATTTTAAAACTAAACTCGAAATAGGAAAAAGGTTTTTTATTGACTAAATTGTAAAATTACTAGAATATGAATATTTATCAGATCATACAATCATGAGATATACATTATCTTGACAATGTTGGAAGACGATACGAAAAGACTGGAACAATCAATATATTTAGATGTAGCTTTTGCTTGCATCTCCCTCTCTCTCTCTCTCTTTCTCTCTCTTAGATGTTTAGCATAGCTTCAACAATTTTGTGCTCATATCGATAAGATTTACATTGTGGCATTTTACAGTGATGCCTAGCGCTGGGGCATAATGAATCTCAATCATTTAATTCGTCGTTGTATTTTTCACTGCTTTTTAAGAGGTATATATTTAATATAATTTACCAGGTTTTGAGCTAAAGAACTATCCATATGCTTAAGAAATTAGGCAAATCAATAATCAGACTAACACCCATCAGCAAGTGAAATGAATATGAAATCTGAGATTTTCTTTTCATCACGAAGCCAATAGAAATTAATCAGATTTGTGACTATTTCTTGATGAGTATGTACACATAGGTCAAATATACAATCTAAATTGTTACAAATATGAATATAAATCAAAAGCATTATCCAGTTTGTTTTAATACTAACAAAGTATTTTTTCATTAAGCCTTTTTTTAATAGTCCATTATCTTTATTCTGTTTGCTTGTTTTTTTTTATCTCGGCAGTAGTTCTCTGTAAAGTTTGATTGTCATTGCCTTCCTGATTTTTTTTCTAGAAAGCTCCATCTGTATCACAAAATATGGATAATACCATTGTCTCTTCCAAGTACTATGCTATTAGTTATTCGTTCTCCAAGAATTATTCCTCTTGACACAGTTATGCTATTTTGTTGCAATTTTCTTAAACCAATTTTATATTATTGCTACTAACATATTTTTGCCATGAAGAAGTTGGTGTACATCAAAAATAATATTTTCACTTTGTGATTCAAGTTTGATAAAAAATATTGTTAAAATTACCATGATATTTTCATTATTTACTATCTTTTGCAGATTCAGTTTGCAGACAACACGGTGATCGTATCCCTTTTATTTAGATGATACAAACCAAAAAAGAATACATCCGATTGATGTTCATTATACAAGTTTACAAAATGTTCTTATATGTCTTTATGTATTAAATTATGTATTGACGTGAATCCACTAATGCATGTAACTTGTATTTAGTGAAGCATGCAATGATATAGAATATTTACGTAAGTTTCAATGGTGTTTTGAATCGTGATTTGAACCTTAAAGAAAACCAACACCCTGATACATTTATCAATGCAAAATCATTAGGATAACCTTTTGTTTTATTGATCTAATCTAGAAAATATAAATATGTTTAAGTTTCAACTGTATAAGATTTAAATGCTTGTATAGATCGTGGGTTACCGAATACTAACATTGTAACTTTGTTATTCGTAATATATACAATTTGATTAAAATCTGATCTCTACTGTCAAATCTGAAGATCTGACAGAAATCTCTTGTAGGTTCTAGTGAATTCTGAATTAAGAAATCGAAATACAGCTTTCAAAAATTGGAAAATAAATCTAATCATTCGGAACACATTTATGCTTTTAAGCTACACCGCTCAGTCTCCCAAATACGAAGATATATTATTTCGTTTGATTGGGTGATATAATTAGCGATTATGGCAGTAACAATGGTAACCAGTCTACGTCTCTAAGTCGTCGCGGTCAGATCTTCGTGCAGGAAAGTAAAGATCTGCTTTTAAGTAGATTGGTAATATATGCTGTGCTACTGGAGCGATCTTAGCCTGGGGGTTTGTTCGCAACATTCAGCATCCATATTGACCATATGCTCACTATTTGCAAGTAATTTCATCCTTGACAATTTTTAAAGGCTGTACCAATGAACCAGACCCAAATATGGTGTTTGTTTTAGACTTAAAATTAATGTAGATACATTTTGTTTAAAATTGTTCAGGAATATCATAGTACCTAACGCCAAAATCAATTATTTGAAAATGAAATGAATAGTTTACCATCTATGTTATAAATAGGACTGGTAAAAGTATTTCCTTTTCAGGAAGACCTCGTATGTAGAATAAATCTCAGTTTCATTAATTAAATTTCCAACATCCATAAATTTGTTGCTCTGATTTTGTTTGTTCATTCCTGACAAATACAATATCTTTTAAAGACTCGGTAAGAAAATAACTTGACTTTTTGACTATACAATTGTAAATGTATTATGAAATAAATCTTTTATTTGAATGTCATAAAGTTTCATCTCATCTTGATATATTTTAGATTTTGTTTGCTCTTCCTTAAAACCTTAACTTTTTCTTTTTTATCGTTGCGACTGTTTTTAAAAATGCCCGTAAAGTACAATGCTAAGCTGATCTTTTGGCTCTATCAAATTTCATTTCTATCCTAATTTTATAAACTATTAATTCATCCTTTTATTTCTAAGTAAAGCTCGGAGAGCAAACTCAAGATTAATCTGAATTGTGAACAAGGTTAATTGCACTATAATTCACTAATTTCTTCAAAAACTAATTTAAAATTTAACTGAGTAAATAACGCGAGAGATTGTAATTTATATACTGTGCGGAAAATCTAAAAAAGCAAATACCTGAGTTTCCCAGATCCTATACTTTTCTTCATACCTTACCAAAAGGTAATCAAAAATATAGAAGAAGAAATTGTATAATAAAACCAAGAGTACTCAAATAAAAGGTTAAAATGTGGAAAGAGGAGAACAGAATCCCTCAAAACAAGAAAACAGAAAATAAATTTAAAATGGCCATCATAATGTTGAAAACCTCGAATAAATTTAAAGGTAAAGAAATACATGTTTAAACGTACTGAGACAAAGTATTAAATCAGACAAAATATTAAAGACACTTGATGTACAGTTCATTCACTTTTATGCAGATGGATAAATTGTACAAAACCGAAGGTGTCGGGGAAGATGAACTTGATATTGCTCATTTTATTATATTTTGATAAAAAAATTGTCTGATCCCGAGAAACAGAGAAAACGATCTAATTGGTCAAATATAAAACATATCACAGCCAGTGTAAACATATATAAATAATATCATACCTTCCCCATAAAAGACGGAAGAACAAGAGAAGCAAGCTGAATGATTCAAGTGATTGATTTCATCACTAAGGAAATTATAACAGTAGCGTATAAGAATGCAGATATATGTAGTTTTAGTAACATAATCCAATGACATTTATTTCAATTAAAGTCATGGAATGAGCGTTCGATTATTTTCTAAACTGTGTAAGTTGTTTTGAAGACGCAATCTGCTAATTAATGATATTATATTATAATGTTTCAAGTTCTGGTCGGCACAGGCTATGCCATTGGAGTTGTACATTAATCAATTGCTGCGCTATCTCAGTAGCGAGGAATGGATGAAGGTGGTTGAAAGAGTTTAATGAGACTAGGGTCCTTAAGCCTATATAAGAAATGCCTCTGATCACATTCAAAATAACGCATCATATGTTGATCAAACTGAGCTGTCAACAAAATATTTTATAACGTCTCAACACTGTTTTGAAGCAGAACATAACAGTAGATTCACGAAAGCCATCATAAGTGGCTTAAAAAAGCTGGACAATAAATTCATTCGATAGTAACTCATTTTACAGATAAAGACAGCACGTTATATTTTGCGCCACATGTTGAAATATAGTTAAAGGTTTAACGTTATGTACGTCCTGTCATTTCTTTTGCATTTCAAATATAACGCATATTTTGATTCCTGCAGATTTCCGTTTCAGCGTTTTCGTCACATATGTCGCTTTCTTATCACACAAATGCCGAATAAAAAGTGAAACAAACCATATGAAAGAAGGATCGGAAGGTGAACAGACAAAATTCGATTGTGACAATATTGAAACAGCAGACCGATATTTAATGCCAAAATGTTAGTTCACCGCCATTTTGTAACTCTATATATTCAAGAAATGTGTGTCCAACATTGAGAGAATGTTATAAAGCATGTGCAAGGTTAAAAACGACCTAAATACTTAATAGAACGAACAGCTACAAGTCCAGTTTGATGAAACTCTAACACAGTGAGATATTTGAGAGCAATACACAACAGTAACTTCAAAAATTAAAACATTAAGAAAATTATCTCTAGTCTAATTCCCCATAAAATATTTAAATGCAAATGTATGACAATTAAGTTGCTTATATAACCACTGTAATAAATGATTAATTATATGAAAGTTTTTGCTCTGCCTGTTGCTAACGTTGTAAGAGGTGTTGTAACTAGTGCTGTTGTGGGATGTGCTGATCCATTAAAATGAAAAGATGATGCATTCGCTGACATCTGTCTATCCGTTTCTCTCTTGCATAAATATATAATTCCATCATATATGCTACATGCGCGAGAGAAATAAACAATTCCCTTCATCTATTACCCCGCCCCCCAACACTAATGCACACACATTATAAAAATTATGGCGTTTTAGCTGGCAGTGAAGGCGCTTGTACTTAACATAATGTAGAAGCTTATTGTATGTGAAAATAATCGTAAAACCAGTAAATAAATATAACTGCTACTGCAGCACCTTCATCTGAATAATGCCAGTAGGAAATACCATAACCATGCACTGCCAAGCACAATGACAAGTTCAGCTGATTCAACGAAATTATCGTATGAGTTATCTTTCGTATATCTTCAATGAATCATCAGTCAATTTTCAAGGGTAATGATGAAACATATTTAATAGTTTGTACCAGAATAGTTTAGTTTAGTAAAATATATTTGTTTCTTAATCAATGCAGTAGCTATGTTAACTTGGTTAAAATGAGTTATCCAATTGTGTTAGACTGTATCACGTGTCGTCGGCAAAGTATGCTAATCGTTAGCTTGTTTTTATTTTAATATTAAAGTTTAGAAAGTAACATGCAATGTTTGTACAAATATATTCAACCTCTATTTACGTTTTTACATTACTCCAACAATGTACTACAATTTTTATTTCGCCACTTTTTTGTCTTTGGATATTTTGTAATTCTGTTTTGTCCGTCTAACAATTTTTCTGTGCTATATTTATTGCTTTTTTATAACTGAGTGTTAACCATTTATTGATTGTACCACTGAGGTTTGAAGTTAATATAAACGCTCAGAGATTTGATCTTCAAAAGGTGTATATCTACACAATGTGAAAAGTTTACTAAATTTTGTTTCATTCATATTATTTAGATAAAACTCCCATATCAACTGAGTTTACTTCATTCTGCGGTAATTCTTTTCTAAAACAATTTTGGGGAAGTTTAAATCGATCCATTATTGCAACAACATTGATATGGTTGCATTATCACTTGTTTTCTTTAAAATCACATTGACTAATTTGTAGTATTTTACATTGTTTTCTTTTTGCAGTTTCTTTGAGATATTATTCGAATTAACTACATATTCAACAAAGCTGTCTCTTTTCAGCTGCCTTATACAGTTTTGTGAGTGCCATTTCTTTATTTAACTGTATTTATTTTTATGTACGTCCTGTCATTTCGTTTGCATTTCAAATATAACCATTTTTCGATTCCTGCAGATTTTCGTTTCAGCGTTTTCGTCACATCTGTCGCTTTCTTATCACACACATTTCTTTTTTCTTATTAATACTGCTATTTCTTCATTATACTTCATTTACGATCAGTTGTCACATTGGCACTAACGGTGTGTCATTGATACTGCATTTATGTAATGATGACCAGTATTCAAGTGGTTCCCACTGCTGAAAGTATCTCACCATATCTTTTCTATATAACGAGTGCATATTGTTCACCTTGTATAGGTCATCCTGTTTGTTGTACAGATATAGCTCATGTTAGTGAAATATACATTATATACATTCTCCATTAAAGTCTTCCAGTTTGTAAATCACTTCATCACATAAAAATACTTGCTTAATTTAGAATATGTCGTATGAAAAGATAAGAAGGTAGACCTTTACAAAAATGTATCTTAAAATTCCGTTTCAGCAAATTTAAATTTAGGTAGTGCTGTTGTCAGGTAAAATATGCATCCATGCTTTTGATCAGTCCTGGTTATTTCAACCGGAGTCAGGTCATTTTAGCTGTGATGAATGTTACTGCAAGTATCAATACATATTAGTAAAACGTGATCTCCTTTTTTGGTTTCATTCTGAGTGCAATGCTTACATATTCTGTTTTTAATGTTCTCAAAAACTTTCCATTACAGACGATGTTTTTGGTATTAATAAGCTGAAAAGTATTCAATGTTTACCTCTTCGACCAAATTCCTTATCTGACCCTTACAAAAAGTTCCTTTATCAAATTGTATCGTTTCAAATAATTTCTCTTTGAATATTTCTGAGAAAGCAGAGTGCATGACATTTCTAATTTTAATTCGATATTGAACCCAATCAGATAATGAATAATGTAAAAGTCATATTCGGAACTTATTTGTATTTCTCAATGTTTCAGCCTCCCACTGGTCACTCAAGTGACTTGCATTGAACATTTTTGCAGTGAAATCTTTTTCTTGCTTGCTTATATAAGGTGTATATATGTACTTTAGTTAAACATACCTTCAATTCGGTATAATTTGTTATTTTCGGTTCCTTTTTCGTTTGCTACCACAAACAATCGATATTTTAATAAGCAGCTGGACTATCGCTATCGGTGGAAAGATGTCTTACAGAATATTTCTTACCAATATAAAGGTACCAAACCATATCGAGAATACTTTAATAAATTGCATATGTCCATCTAAAATGAGTATATTTCTTTTAAGGAATCTGGCACCTTCCTTCTTGCCTTTCAAACGTAGCAATGATTTCAGCTTCATGTTAAATGTGACCATTTCCACTTGAATCTAAAGCAGTTACTTCGTATACTAAGCCTTCCCATGCCGATTGGAAATGGAAGGTTGTCATACATTTTATCATGTTTTTTATGGACTCATTGCAGATTGGCATTGTAATATTTTCGATAGTCGAGTCGTTTTGTAAAAGCTCTAAACAGATTTGTGTATTTATCAAATACATATTTATCATTCATGATGTTGAAGGGTTGTAAACGTTTGCAAATCAGTACTAAATTTATCATCATTGACACTGTTTTAATTTTAGCAAGTTTCTGAAATAAGAATATTGTTTCTTACATTTGAAAAAAAAGAAGTATCTTGTGAATGTGTTTCTGTTTGACAATTCTATCTTTAACCTTTGCATTAAATATATGGCATTATATAATGATGCCAATATTACTAGTTTTAATGTTTAACTCGAAGTAAAATGTTAAAATCAGTGCAATATAGCTTTATAATAGGCTAAGGAATTTAACATTATTGCATAGATTTGAAAACCTAATATGTTTAATATCTGACCTTTTCACACACATTCACACACATACCTCCCCCACTGATTTGTTCATCCCCGGACAGCAGTCACTGGTCAGTCAATCCCCAGGCGGAAGTCATCTTTGGAGTTTTTGTTGCACCTGACATCCAAGCAGAAACAGTAATCGATACTAACCTAACAGTCAGGTTGAACGGACATGTGGGTAGTAAGGCGTCTGGGGTCGTTGAATCAGTTCAGTTACATGGGACGTGAAACTAGTTTTTATATAGAATTTTAAGGCGCAGAGTCAACTCAGATCCAATGGAACATTTAATGACAAACTCCCAGAGAGAATAATCGATCTTTCGTTGTGAAGTCTGGCGAAATGCATCTCAATCAAGCGACTTTAGTTCCAATGTATAAGAGGTCGCCCCACTGTGAGGATTTGGTAGTGGTAGATGGTGGTGGGGTGCATCCAATATTTATATAAACTATTGAAGAAGACCCACCCAGGAGCGATTTTGGTTTGTTAGAACAGGCCCCGTTCACCCTGCGTGCTTCTTTTTGATCTCTGAATCAATGTTTATAACCTGGGTGGAAGGAGTACAAGCCTTGTACTAGCGAATTGCATAATCGATTAATACCGCTTACGGCTACGTTTTCACATCAAACGCAGTATTAATGCCCAAGTTTATATATTACCTGATACCTGCATTAAAAATCGTGACATAATGTGAAGTTTCCTATATACTAGTATGTTTATAGACCATATTTGGTTTCGGTACACACCAGATAACAGCATCTTCTACAGTGGGAGAATTGAAACATATCACACAGGAACTGCGGACTCGGTACATAGAAGTTTTGGAAATACCTTGCTTATCATTTGACTGCACACGTAAACAGCACTGACAAACTTAACAAGAGTCAAAACACAATCATATGCTACATCTTTTGAATAGTTTAAATCCATCTGGCATGCTGTTTATTTAATATTTTTTGCATATTCCTTTCAGTGGAAAGAGAGAGAGAGAGAGAGAGAGAGAGAGAGAGAGAGAGAGAGAGAGAGAGAGAGAGAGAGAGAGAGAGAGAGAGAGAGAGAGAGAGAGAGAGAGGGTACATGAAACTCTTACGTATCAGTTACAGTGAAAAGGTAATATAACTTACATGTACATTGTAATGTCTTCAGTAGTTTGGGCCACCAAGTTGTCTCCTCAACACCTTCTCTGGCATCTATGTAAGTCAGAAGCTTATATTCCTCAGGAACATCACAGTCATCTAACAAAACTGGAATTACTAAGTTCTTCCGTTTCTCGAGGCTCAGTTGATAGGCCATGGCTGCCTCCAGTGAAACATAGTAACTATCAATAGATTCTTTTGAGAATACTACAACTACTTTTTCAGAGTTCATCACACCATCTTTTATATTGTCCATTACTCTTGTGCCTGGTAAAAAATCTCTTTCGTGATCACAGCATGTGTAGCCGTACTTTGTCTCCAATTTGTCGATAACTTTCTTCACCCAAAGCTTGTCTCTTTCTACATCTCTATAAGAGACGAAAATATGAAACTTCTTGTCCGGAGGAAGCGGAATCTTTTCTTTAGATGGGTGATCAACAGCAGTATCACGTAGTTGCTCATCAATTGTTATATTAACGTCTATAGTTACGGATTGCTACAAAATAAAAGAAAATAAATGTTACCCAAAGTCCTACCGAACTGTTAGCAATTGCTAAAACTATTACCAATCCAACTGCAATATAAGGGTCTCCATAACTGCATTTACAAGCACAATATATAATAATTGTTTGCATTTTCAAATGGTTTATCACTGCATTGCTTTATGAACTTTTCATCGCCACTTAATTTATTAATGAATACAAGATATAATGTGCCATGGTTGTATTTACCAGGTACATATACTAATTTCGTGATCGTAAACAGATATCCCATTTACTACAGAGATTTACTCTTACATATTCATTAAGTGAACACTTAACATTTAATTATGTAATTTTGTCTCCTTTTTGTGTGTGTGTGTGTGTGTGTGTGAGAGAGAGAGAGAGAGAGAGAGAGAGAGAGAGAGAGAGAGAGAGAGAGAGAGAATACACACAAATATATCTTTAAGTGTACAGAGAATGTACGTGTTTCATACACAGGCATCCATCTGTCTACACGTGTATCAGACTATCAAATAAAACATGTACCAACATTAGAATCTTGCTATTAATATTATTTAAAATCCATGATTGGTTCATAAAACATATTGTACCTACACACACACACACACACACATATATATATAGAAAATCAAACATCAGTCCTTCCATTGCTCTATTCACACATACATTCATTATAATCTTTTATGAAGTTGCCATCTTTTAAATAAAATAATCCAAGTGATAGCGGATATATTCTGTCTGATAGAGAGCGGAAAGTAAATGCATTATTAAGTTGAGAAAAATGGTGTTTCATTTGACAGACATTTTCAAGCTCATTACTTAGCTTGGTTGCACTTGATGACTTCTGTTCAAGATGAATTATTTTTAAACAACAATACATTATGCATATTATTGCATTTACCATTGAGTGCAATTGTATATAAAGAAATCTACTTTGAACATTCCCAGAAAAGATTCAGTGATGTCTCCTCATCATCACTGCATACAGAACATGTACTACTGCGAATTCTTATTCCAACCTAAGGTTTGCTGCTCGATCTTTATATATAAACCTTAATCGACAAACACCCAATCACATTATAGTCCTAACACTAACCTCCTATTGCTAAGCACCTAGCAATACAGCTCTTAAAACCATTTTTCTTTGGTATGACACTGCTGGGGTTCAATCCCCAAACTCGCGCACCCGAGGCGGATGCTCTAACCTCCAGGCCACCAAATCAGTCTGGTGCAATTGGAAATAAGTGCCTAAAATAAGTTGTTCCTGAATAGTTATTAATCAAGGTAGACCATAGAGAATTATTCTAACTTTGTTGGGGTTTCTAGCATTTTGACAGTTATATATAGTTAATCCGGATTGACTAAGTTAAACAAAGGTGTGTGCTTCCATGACAAATTCAATGATTTAAGTATTCTTCCCTAACGTTTTGGCAGTAAAAGTTTTTTTGAGGAAGGGGAAGCCCTACTCCAAGGAAGTTACCAAGTAGCATTTAAGACTAATTGGACATCATACAAAGGCATATTGGTGAAAATCTCATGTCAATATTACTTTCTAAGTAGAGATGATATAGCAACATTTTAAGATGGCTGTCATGGTGGCCATATTGGATATCAGATCAGAAACATTTTTATTTAGGACCAGCTAGAGATCTTAAAAAAGTCTTTTGATGAATACCTCATGTTTACACAACCATCCTTAACAGTTTAGTGAAAATTGCAGTATTTTAATAACTTATTATCGGTACCACTGTCGTTTAAGCCCAAAAGATTTTTAGTGACAGCTCCATGTTGATATGATCATCCATTCAGAAGTAGCCATGACAAGACTTTCAAGATGTCTAATGTAGTGCCCATATTGGACTTTAGATCAGCACCATTTTAATTAAGACCAACTAGACATTATACAATGTCTTTTAGTAAAAATCCCGTGTTGATATGGACATCCAAACAGAAGAAGTAGCAATAACACGATTTCCGTGATGGCTATTCCTTATGCCATACTGGAAGTCAGACTGCCACCATTTTATCAAGAACTAACTTGCCCTCAGCATAATTCTTTTAGCGAGAGTCACATGCTAATATGACTATTCATTCAGGAGAAGTACCAGTGACAAGAATTTCAAGATGGTCAGTGGCAGCCATATTGGTGGTACCGCTTTCATCAAGGACCAGCTAGACGTCATGTGAAATCGTTTAGCGAAAACTGAATGGTGATATGACCATCCATTTAGGAATAGTGACAGCAATATTTTAAGATGGCAACTGTGGTCGCCATATTAAATGTCTGAGCATCACCATCTTTGAGACCCTGGGATGAACGTGCTTGTAAAGTTTCATGTCAATCTTATAATTAGTTTAGGAGAAACAGCGAAAACAAGCCTCTCTTAACCCACACAAACGATAGACGTTTGAAGACGGTCAACGGACCATCCACAAAATCTCTTTTGGTATATGAACAGTACAGCTGAAAAAGAAACCAACGTTATACTGTTTAAAAATAAACTTAATTATTCCTAAAACAAAAATAAACTTGAGTTAAAATAAAACAAAATATCCAATTGAAAACATCCCCCCCATTACCTGCTGGTTCCTTGCTGGCCTTTAAGTTCAGAGATGGTTATAAAAGCTTAACAGCCAAACCATACCATCTTTTATGTAACGGACTGAAATTGTGCATCTACATTTCTTTAATTACTGCAATCATTACTTTGCCAAACGAGTTCAATTAAAAACAGTAATAATCAAAGGTTAAATTAATGAAGATATGCATGTGCATATGGTGGACATTTTTGTAAACAAAATTTCATATTGTAATTGCAGGTACTTGTAATTTCTCTTGGACATCATTCATACATGTGTCATTAATTTTGCAATTCAGCTGAAATGCCTAACATTACCCAAGCTTAATTGTGAAATGTGTATCTCTGGTAAATAAGATTGTATTTACTATCTAATAAATAGCCTACAGTTGTGCATGCTAGTTTAGTTCTAACTTCATCTAAATAGAATTGCTTCTTGTTCATGCTATCTTTCTTGCATTGTTCAGTCTGTACTGTGTTACGCATAAGCTGAAAACATTATATATATGCCTTGTATTTTGCACCTAATTGCTAAGTCATGAGTTAGCCTGGGAAATAAAATATGTTGCTACACGCATTGCTGTTAATACATGGCTTCATATTTTCATTGGCTTTAAAGAAACATCCATGATAGAACTTCCATAAGTAATCCAAAATGCAGGTGAAAGAGGTGTTGGCTTGAAAGTTTATTATTTCCTGTTTATTTTCATCTGTTAGTATTAAGTTTAAGTTCGGTGCAAATACTGTCATTCGGTTAACTATGATTATTGCAGCAGTACTTACTCATTCAACTTTGAATGTATTGAATTTTGCAAGATCAACATTCATACAAAAGCTGAATTAATTATGACATCAACAACAGATAATACAACCCACAACCTCCCACTAATAGCAGGTTAATAACCTACTTAATTATATTAATTATTGCCAAATTTACAAAACAATTAATTGCTAAGTAGCAATGTATCTATTACCATCTTACTAGGGCCACCTCCCCTAACCAAATATATGTTTCCTATTACACTGGTTTTATAACTAAGGTACCGGTACGTATGTACGGATCTTATTTTTTAAACGTTATAAATACGATAATGATTAGTATGTATGTATGTATGTATGTATGTATGTATGTATGTATGTATGTATGTATGTATGTATGTATGTATGCATGTATGCATGTATGTATGTATGTATGTATGTATGTATGTATGTATGTATGTATGTATGTATGTATGTATGTATGTATGTATGTATGTATACATTTGACCTTGAAAAGTTATAGGCAGCACCACCACTACTGGTCCAGCATTTGATATACACACATATAACTGTATATTCCAAAGTATGTTTTGGTAATGAATATGGAATTAAATTTTGGTTTAAAAACAATTCCTCAGTTTCAGACTAAAGAAAATAAATGTGAGGATTTCGGGACAAAAAAATGATTGCTTGAATGTTGTGTATGTTAAAATGCATCTATTAAACATTATACCATTGCCATGGGACTAATTTGTAAAGAAAATGTAATTTTATCGCCGTAAAGTGAAATATTAAAGATTTTAAACACATTTTTACTCTTTGAACATGCATATGTTTTTACTTCAGAAGGACTTATAAGTTAAACTGTCTAAACAGGTTACATAAAAGTGTATTTTCCCACTATGCTACCTTTTACGTTTTATTTATTGTTGCACTGATGTAAAGATTAGCATTTCAATCAGATATAAATTAATATATTAATATCAAATATTTACTGAGTTGTTCATTGTTAGAATTTTAAAGTTTTAGCTAGACATAAGAGTTTTAGCTAGACATAAGAGTTTTAGCTAGACATAAGAGTTTTAGCTAGACATAAGAGTTTTAGCTAGACATAAGAGTACATATCTCTCGATATGTACTCTTTTACTACTTATTTGCCCGTCAGTTAAAACTACCCAGGCAAACTATAACACATATTTGGTATAATTAAAGAAGTAGTAACCTCACAATTCAGTCTAGCAAGTATTTTCGCAAATGTAAAAAGCAATGGATAGAACAGATAGCACCTAGCTAACCAAATCATTTAATGTTATCACAAATGTAAAGTCTGCACCTACTGAACCTTAGGTCACAAACATGTGGTGGTCACTGTACAGTGGTACATGGAGGTCTTCGTGAATTCCATACAAATATATGGACTTGTGGTTTCCAAAGATTTTCCATTTCTGGTTGCATCACCATGGAAGGTATGTCCATATTAATCAATAGATCAATAAAATTTCACCGCTTTCTGTGCCATATTCAAAACAGAGTTTAATTTTTAAACAAATCTCATTTCCAATCGGAGCCTCTTGACATACTTTTTTACAAGCCGTATTTAAAGTGAATGATCACCATTGCATCTATAGCCAATATATTCTGAACTCAATTAATATACCTAAGAACAACTGTTTTAACCCTATTTATTTCCAGCACCTCTTTTTCAAAACCATCACTGCAAGTAATTAATATAATAAATACCTTTATTGGATAAATAGCACTTATGCATGTTTTGAAACAATACCAGTTCTAAAATTACACCACATAAAACAAATGAAAATTAGTTCTGATGTCAATTTCAACTCCATACTAGACAAGAGATTTGTTAAAATTTAAAATGTTTTTAGAATTTAAAATTCATTCATTCAATATGTAATTTTACTACTTATTTTCCTGTCATTTAATACTACCCAGGCACACAGCAACAAATACTCTACATAATTAAAGAAATTTTAGCTTCATAATTCAATCTAGGAAGTGTTTCCGTTGTTTATGATCGAAGGCAACTACAAAGGTACAGTCATACCCACATATATGGACATCACTTAAGTCGACAAGCCGCTTATTTCGACAAAAAAGCAAAGTTCCGGTCTCTTGGTCTACTATTACTACCTAAATTGTCATGCTTATGTCGACGTCAAGAGAACAACAAATAAAGATATATGTAGAGAGAAGCCATTGGTCCCAGATTGAACAAATCATTTGTTTTCTAATCATTTATGTCGACAATCAGCCAGTTGCGACCCATACTTTGTTCAACAATTAGTTGATCCTGACGCCAGGTTAATTTTCCCGCCTAATTATTTAGGTCGGCTAGTTCCGTCCCTTATACTTTATTCAACAATTAATTGATCTTGCTGCAATGTTTTAATATCGCGGTCGGATAAAAAAAAAATAAACAGGCTTTTGTTTGCTCCTATCGTTAGCCTCTAGCGGCGACTTAAATAAAATAAATGAAATCTGATTGATTATTGCATTTTCCAAAGTGATCGGTGATTAAAACATTATTGTACTGTAAGAATCATTTTCTTTTAATACCTCATTAGTATGTGTCATTGTATACAATATTATGCCTTCATTAATCATACCAGCCACATATCTCTTGTTTGCTTTTATGTACTTTTCACGATGACTTCTGTAACTAAATACAAGGACTGTTTAAATCAACTTGTGGACAGGTTTTCATTTCCCTGTAAATAGCCCCATCACCTTGGTAGCCTCAATAAGATGGAAACATACTTACCAAAATCTAGGTCACGTATATGCACTTGAAGCTTGCAAATAACAACCATGCAACCATGTTCTTATTACGACAGTGAATATCGTAGTGAATGTTTGAATATGTGGCCAATGCAATATTTTATTGTAGATTTTATTACCCAAAGGTAACCGCGAAATGTAATATGTCAATATAGAAGTGTATTTCACATTGGTTTTGTTTTCATGTACACAAAATTTCCATTGTTTGTTTTCTCACCTTACTGAGAAATTTAACTTGTATCTTTATTCAGGCCCCCCCCCACTTCAACACTTATCTCGACATCCATCTATATCAACAATATTTCCTGGGGCCTGAGGATGTCGATATAAACGAGTAAAACTGTAATCCAATTAATAGATAAGTAGTAGTGGTTCCACCTAGGTAGTACCAATAACTTGCTACTATCTACCATTGGACAATATCTGACATCAAGGCCTGAAAGAAAACATAGCTTTACTTGAAATATTTGCGATCGGAAAAAATACAAAAATCAATTTAATATGATTTCATTGATTTCTTTTTATATTTTAAATACAGCAGTTTCAACGTTGTGTGACACACAATAGTTTTACAAAATAGGGCAATTCTGAGCACATAGAAAATGGAGTCGGAGTTTGTGATTTTCTTAATAAAAAGTCACCGGCACTGGGCAAAAGTCTAAAAAATGTTTATGTGGGCACTTTTACCCCAGCTATAACTGACTTGGCATCCCTAGACATCCATCACATTTCAACCAACTAAAGCATATGTAAACGGAACTCGCAAACACATCCACTTGATTGTGTCAGAATTTGATTCCATAAGGAAATGTGTGTGTGTATGTGTGTGTGTGTGATTCACATTTTTAATTTAGCATCCTTTACATCACTATGATGTCTGCAGTGTGGCAGTTTATAGAGATGTCTAGACTGGGGCATCATGCCGCAGACTGTAGCATGATGTCCCACCCAGTCACATTATCTTAACATCATACAGACCATTCCCAACACTAACCTCTTAATGCTGAGCGCCAAGTGAGGCAGCTGCTATTACCATTTACATACGTCGTTAGTATATGACTTGGCTTGGATTCAAACCCACTACCTCCAGCATCCGAGGCAGATACTCTAACTACTTAGGTCAACAGAGTGGTATCCATCAGAAAACAGACTTTAGAGAAAGCATAGCCAGACTAGCAAGTATAATTTAATATCGGGAGAAATGGAAATATGGGCTGCCAGGTGTGAGAGATATTCTTGAAAATTTGGCATCTAGTTACCCTGTCAGTCAACCGGGGAAAACGCTACTCAACACTGTTTATTTTGTAAGAAAGACCCATACAACATCAATATCAGGATGAACGCCTTACACTAAATTATTGGATTAAGTGTACAAAATTCCTACCACATGTACTTACAACTAAACTTTTACTACCAGTTTTCTGGCATGTGCAAAACATTATCATTCCTGGCACCAAAAACACTAATATTATATATATATATATATATATATATATATATATATATATATATATATATATATATATATATATATATATATATATATATATATATATGATGTGATTATAATTTATAACGTAGCTTTAACAATTTTTCAGTCATATCGCTACGATGTCTGCTGTGAGGCAGTTTATAGCGCTGTCTAGCACTGGGGCATTATGCCGCATACATGTAGCATGATGTTCCACCATGTCACATTATCCTGGAACCAGTCCGACCTGTCCAAACACTAACCTCTTAATGCTGAGCGTCAAGCGAGGCAGTTGCTAGTACCATTTTTGTAAGTCTTTGGTATGACTCGACCGGGGATTGAACCCACGACCTCTCGCATTTAAGGCAGACCCTCTAACTATTAGGCCAATGGAGCGGTTGACAAATTATATATAATAACCCATATGTTATTTGGTTGTAGGATAAAATCCCCACAAATAACGGAAGGATAGAACACATGATCCCATCCGCCCGAACATTATTTAACTTTATAAACTATTAGAAATATTCTAACCTATTTTGAGATGGGATAGGGTAAAAAAGAAATTGGAAATATTAATATTTAATTTAATTATGGAATTTCATGTTTATACAATAGTAAACTGAGTCATCTGTCCATGCCTATGCTAGGAATTCTGTTTCCAACGGATGTGGTATACTTTAAAATTTAAAGCGTTAAAAATACAGCTGAAGAATTCAATGCAATGGATTAAACGTGCGTGTAATGATGCTTATAAAGGTGAGAGGTGAAGCACGTGCAATGAACAAGTCTTCATATCATTTGGAATCTTCATTTCCTTATCTGTTATAGTTAAGATATAACATCTAACACGCACACAAAATTTTACTTATCTACTCAAAGGAGGCCCACACTAAGCTTCAAAATCAAATGGTCCATGGCTACACAAAAAGATGTATATTTGTGTTGGTTAAATAATGGTTAAAAAGGGGATAAACTTATCTTGGTGGAGGGATTATGTCCTGTCTTTTATTTTTTTAATGGGGGGATAGAAGGTGTATGTTGTCCAGGGGTAAGTTATCTATACCCGATATCTTTAAAAGTAAATTGCCCTAAGCAACGATACGAGACCCACCCCACCCTATAAAGGTGTGGCCTTTTGCAGTATCACCAGCACCTAAACTGCATGTAGATTAAATAAAAAAAACAATCTTTAATCTACAGTATGCACTCTAGCCAAGTATGATGCAAGTCACTATGAGCTATTTTGGTCCAGTTTGCAACAGCAGTTATTGACAGAATATTCCAGTACAAGCAACAGTCACAGTCACAAAGTTACATTCAGTCAAAATGCATGATCAACCAACCTGTTCCATGCTTTAGAATATTCCTCCTACTGGCTATGCCGCTAGATCCCTGTTACAGCTACAAATCCCTGCATTACATTTGCAGTAATTAAAATGCGCTTTCAGTAACATTATATTGATACAGCTTGTCCGGAAGCAGACTAGACCTATATATAAGCATGCGCATCACGCTCGAAGGTTTCACTTCATAGGTTAAACCTAGAAGTGGGCAAACTAGCTTATATGTGGGGCTATGGTAGTTCATTATCCATGCAAACTGTTCAATACGTAAAAATGATGATTAAAAATAAAATTAAAATCTATTTTAGTGATATGTAGTAAAGATGCATCATCAAACTGTAGTAGCTGTGTGAAACTGTAGTAGTTGTCATGTGGGTGGGTGGTAGCTACTTTGGGGAATTAGCTGGTAGAACAAACAAAACAAATGTCTAGGCTACATATTTCTTTAATGGTAACTTTCCACTGTCTCCAAACTCCCACCTCCATATTCAATTCAGTTCAATTCAGGATTATAGTCGCGTGCTGCCGTTTGCATTCTTGCGACTGGTTGGGGCCCCAGGCTGGGCGGCTGTTCCTTTAAGAGAGTACTTGGCTCTATAGCTGGGCCTTTCTAGAACTTGACCTTTGACCGTTGACATTTCTCTAAGAGAAAGCGAAAAGAAACCACCAGAGAAACACACAGCCCCGCCAGCTCCATCAGCTAATTCCCCCCCCCCAATGAGAAAGTCCAACCTGCTTTATCTCAGCAGGGCAGACTACGATAAAATCTTTACCAGTTGTGCCTACAGTGGTCCCTATTCAAATTTTGTGTAAGCAACCTAAGCAATTGTCCAAATGTTAAAGAGTTGTTTATTTGGAATACTATATCATGTTGGAATTTTGTGAACTTAGCGTACTGATATGGGGGCTTAATTATTACCAATCAGTTAGATGTAGGCCCTCCATTACTTCTTTTAGCGCGGCTTAGTTGTAGTTGATTGGCTGTTTTAGACTACCGTCTGAGAGGATCATGTTTGTATTATGGTCTTCAAGGGTCAAACTGAAGAGTGAGTTGCATTAAGTGAGGCAGTAGTCCGCGTCACCTCGGCTGCCCCTCGCTTTTGAGCTTGTCCATGTCCGGGGGAAGGGTGTTACGGAACAGTACGGGGAAGATGTATGTCCTGGACTGTCCCTTGCCATTGATCGATAACACACCTGTATGCCGGGATCTCAACCAGGTATTGCTAGCACGTTTTCCTTAGCACCTGCTTGTTGTCCCCAGCACAGGTGTTTGTGTGAGCGTGGGGGTGGGGTGGGGGTATGGGGCAGTAGATAGAGCTTTCATGGACTTCCCCTTCCTTTGATGCTTGTCTAGCAAGTAGTTGTTGGTCAGTTACATCTTCTTAAAATGGCTCTGTGCTTTAGGTCAGTTTGTCATGTCCATAATGTTGTTGCTGGTGGTGTTGCTATTATTTTAGGCCGCTGGCATTATGTTATGTGGTACCTACTTACTAATTTTAACGTGTATTTCCTATTATACAATATTATGGTTCTTGGTTATCATCTAACATAAGTACATATGAATGAATGCTCGGAATAGATAGTGTGTATACTGCTTATGTAGTGGTGTTGGCGTATTTTGATTGGTGGACCGCTATTTATATTTCAATTCTTCTCTCAGCCTCGACACTTTATGGTATTTTAGTCTCTGTCCACCTTCAATCATCATCATGTTATTATTATAGTCATTTATACACTTTCGTGTTTTATGACTGGTTAAAGCCATTAGAAGGGCTAGAGGCTCCCCTCCGTTAGAGGCAGAGCTCTTCAATGTCTCAGTGCTGGACCCATTTTTTGCCCCGGCGCGTGGGCCTTGTTAACCCCCATGGATGGCTTACCGCCATAGCCGGATATCACTATTCAGTGTCATTGCTATCCATGGAGGTGTTTAGCCCTTGTGCTGGGCTTTTAGCCATCGTGCTTGGCCTTTTAATTGAGACCTGAAGACCTTTGTCATTCATCATTGAAACGATCCAGAGTGCCCCAATGCCCAGCCGCTGAAAAAGGCAAAGGAAAGGGAGAGGAAAGGTCGGCGCCCTTATTTTCACCTTTTGTCCAGGTCTCTGTAGCTGTATCTTTTCTTACCCCAGGTCCACACCCATCCTTCATGGCAAATAAAAAGCAATTTTCTTTTCTTGTGGCAATATTGAAAGTAACTCTTTGTCGGGTGATGTGGACCGGGGCGATTTCCCTAGCGCTGGTTTCGTCTGGGGCTGGTTAACCTCCCTCTTTCGGAGCAATGGATGTCGTGCACACCTTAACATATAGCAGGTATAGGCATATATTATTTATTTTCAAGTATGTTACCGTTGCCTAATTGGGTTGGGGTTCCTATTCCGAGCCAAACATGTGTAGGCCACATACGTTTCAAATGTAATTTGGTTGTGTAATTTCCTATTTTTTCCTTTTTTCTTTAGTTTTGTTGTTTTGGTGTACTTTGCGTACGTTTGTTTTCCAAAAATTCCGTCTAATTTAGTGGGTTTCAGGTAACCATTGTTTAGTTTGGGATCTTAATTTGGGTTTTGGGGTAGTAAAAGAATTTTTTTCCAATCATGTTTTTAAGTGGTTTTTGTTACAATGAGAGCTCTGTATAGCCAAAGTTGAGCTCAGTGTTTTGCACTTTCTCACTATTATGTTGTTATGTACAAAACAGTGAGAGTGCTGTGGGGGAGGAAACCTCCCTCATCGAGAGAGGTGCGTTGTCCGGAGGGTTTTGTGGGATCCACTGTTGGGCTGTCAGTGGACCCCTTATTTGAGGGAGGGGGGAAATCGCCCTCATCGAGAGAGATTGCGTTTTCCGGATGGGCTTTATGGGTCAAGTTGGCGGGCTCCAACTATCTCCTTGATTTGCTTTTTGGAACCCACTGGTTGAGCTGCCAGCTAATTCCTTATTTTGCTTTTGATGGGGTGGGGTGGGCCTCCATCATCGAGGGAGGCAGCGTTTTCCGGGGAACTTATGGGTTCTACTGTTGGGGTTACAGCCGATCCCTTGATTGTGGGGGTACCTTCCCTCATCGAGGTTGGTGGCGTTTTCCGGTGGGGATTTGTGGGGTGGGATGTTGGATTTAAAGCCAATCCCTTACTTGAGGTGGGATATCTTCCTCATCGAGGTAGATAGCGTTTTTCGGTGGGTTTTGTGGGATCAATTGTTGGGGTTCCAGCTAATCCCTTGATTATTGGGGGGAGTTTTCCTCACTCCTCGAATGGGGTATCGTTTTCCGGGGGTGTCTTTTGTGGGGTCAATTGATTGTTAAGCAGTCAACCCCTTGATTTGCGGGCGTGGGGGGTACCTCTCTCATCGAGTGAGGTGACGTTTTCCGGTTGGGCTTATGGGTTCGTCTGGTGAGGTTTCTCAGACGTTCCCTTATTTGTTTTGGGAGGGGTACCCTCCTCCTCGAGGTAGGGTTGCATTTACAAGGGGGGTATTGCAAGACCTGCTTTTATGGTTTTAGGCAGATCTCTTAGAGGATATTTATGCCTTTATAAGGGATGTATAGTAGGGATGAATATTTGGAGGGGGATGATTTCTCTTTTTTGATTTTTGGGCTGTTGGCCTGGCCGCGTGCGGCCTCTTCTTTGTTCGGATCTTTTCTTCACGGAATATACCACTTGTTCACTTTTTGCTTCTTGTGTCTCAGTTTGTAGCCTGTTGTCTGTAACTAGTCCTTATGTTGTTTTAAGGTCTAGCCGTTGATTTGAATGGTATTCCTATTTTAGTATTAGTTTTATATACTGGTGATCTTATTTATACTTTCAAGAAATTTAATTATGTTCATGTGTGTGGTTTCCAAATTCTGATTTTTGCTTGGATTTAACATAATTGGGTAGCTGCTTGGTGATTTAATCTGTCTTTGTGTTGTAATGTGGTTCGTTGTGTGGAGTATGCTGGGCAGTGATTGAATATATGTTCCAGTGCTTCTGTTTCTGGGAAATGTGGGTAGTTTGCTCTTGTTAGTTGGGTTTTGGTTAGGTATTTTCCGAGACTGTTATGTAGAAGGGTTTTTCCTGTCCTTAATCTATTTATTATGTGGTTGTGTTTAAAGTTGGGTAGTGACTTCCATTTAATGCGGCGATCAACTTTGGGTTGTATGCTGTATAGTTTGATTTGACTTGAGTTAGTTTCCCATTGGGTTTGCCACTGTTTGTTGATGTAATTTTGTATAAATGAGTAAATTTCTCGGGTACAGTATCCGATGTTTGCCATATTTTCTGTTGTTAGGGCTTCATTGGCAGCCTGGTCGGCTGCATCATTGCATTGGAGTTGAATATGAGATGGAACCCATAGAAATTCGACCTTTTTCCGTTGAGTTTGGATTTGGTGTAAGGTGTGGAGTGTGTCTTCTGTCAGGTTAGTAAGGGCTGTGGGTTTGGTTGAGTCGGTTACAATTAGGAATTGTTTGTCTGTTTGTGTTTTAATCCAGTGGGTAGCTTGGTTTATGGCCCACAGCTCCGCCGGGAAGATCGAGCTTCCGTTTGGTAATTTTGCCTTAATTTAATGGTGTTTAGACGGGACTACTACTGCTGCTGCGGTTGTGTTAGTTTGTATTTGTTTGGAACCGTCCGTGTTGATGTGTGTGTGATTTTTGTAGAGATTGTTTAATAACTCTTTTATGTGTGTAAGGAGCTTCCATGGGTTGATTTGTTTATTCCCCATCCCTTGTAGTTCTAGATTGATAGTTGGTTTTTGATTCCGCCATGGTGTTGGGGCCTGGTGCAAATTTTGTTCAGCCTGAATGGTTAGATTGGGTTGGTTTGTTAAAATTTGGTGGACGTTTGTGGAAGGCTGGTGGGTATTTGACCCATTTCGGGCGGAATTTAATGTTGCATCTACCAAATGCCTGTTTTACCGGATTGTGATCAGGTAATGTGGTGACTCTAGCTGCATATTTGAGTTGGAGTTCAGTTCGTCTTAATTGTATTGGTAATTCACCAGTTAGTATTTGGAGTTCAGTTAAGGATGTGTTCTGTAGGGCTCCAGTGCATATGCGTAGTGCTTTGCACTGGATGGAGTCGAGTTTTTCTGAGTAGTTTAGGGCTTGCAGAGTCATAGTCTTGACAGGCATAGTCTAATTTGGATCTGATTAGCGCTCGGTATATTGCGAGTAGGGTTTCTTGGTCAGCTCCCCAGTTCAAGCCTTTGAGATGCCGCAATAGGGTGAGGTCTTGTCTACAGTTTGCTTTCAGATTAAGTATATTTTGCTTCCAGTTGAAGATTTTGTCCAGAGTAGCTCACAGGAAGACTGTTAGTTGTGAACTGTATTAGTTCGTTTTGTAGGTAGAGCTTGGGGGGATTCTATTAGCTTTTTGTGGTGTGGGGAGAAGAGTATGGCTACAGTTTTGACGGTGGAGATTTTGAATCCTCAGTTGTTTGTTCAATTTGTTATGTGATTGAGGCTGGTTTGGACTTGTGCAATATTGTTTTTGCATTTGGGGTTTCCAGCTTTCCAAATACAGCCGTCATCAGCAAATTAGGAGAGTTCTACTAGTGTTTTATATTATTTGCTAGATCATTGACCATGAGGTTGAACAGGATGGGACTTATTACACTACCTTGTGGTGTCGCATTTTCTAGTTCCTGTATTTCTGAGGTTTCCTATCCTAAAGGTACGATCATTGAGGAAGTTGTTTATCCAGTTATGTAGTCGACCTTTTATACCAAATTGGTTCAGTTTGGAGATGAGACCTTTTGTCCATACTAGGTCAAATGCCTTTTCAAAGTCCAGGAATATTGCAATCAGATATCGTTTGTTTTTGTTCCTATTGTTAAAAGCTATTTTTATGTCAGTTTCAAGTCGTAGTATTTGGCCTAGTGTGGTTCGATGTCCTCAAAATCCGCTTTGGTTTTCAGTAATTAGATTTTGACACTATAAGTGATGTTTTAAGCGGTTAACTATCATGGTTTCCATTATATTACAGAGTGTAATTGTGAGAGATATTGGTCGGTATGAGTGCCTGTTTCCAATTGGTAGGTAGTTCCCCTGTAGTCCAAATTTGGTTCTGCGGTTTGTGTGAACATGGGTCTTTCGGATTTGATGGTAATTTGAATTGGGAAGTGGTCGCTTCCCATGGAAGTTTGATTTAGTACCTCCCATTGGGTGTCATGAATTAGATCGGGAGTAGTTATTGTTAGATCTAGTGCGGTCATAGTGCCAGTGTGCGGATTCATTCTAGTTGGTGTGCAATGGTTTAGGGTGGTTAGATTTGTCGAGTCTATGAATTTGTATAGTTGTTCGCCTCTTTTATCAGTGCGGTGACCTCCCCAGAATGGGTGATGGGCATTGAAATCCCCACAAATAATAGCCGTTTTTTGATGTTTGGTAGGAGGCTGTTGAGCGCGTAGCTTGGGTCAATTGTATGTCCTGGTGGGTTGTAGATATTGTACAGTTCAATGTTTTTATTTTGTGTTGGTATGCTAATTCCTATGATTTCAGTCGGATCAGTGTTGTTATTTTCTGGGATTTCAAGTAGTTTGGTGTTTTGTAGGTTGTTATGCACGTATATTGCTACTCCGCCTCCCATTCTGCCATTTGTTATTTGTATTTGGCATACGTGATCATAGTTTTTGATTTTTTGAAGGGTTCCATTTTTGGTCGTTAATTTGGGCTCTTGAAGGCATATTATCATAGGTTTTTGTTCTGTTTCTTGTAGGGTTGCTAAAAGTTCAAGACAATTTGGATACCCCTACAATTCCATTGCCAGATTATGATGCCCTTTCCGTTTTCTTTAGCTTTATTATTCGGTTTCCTATTTCTTTGGGTGTTGTTTGTTTGTTTTGGTTGATTGTTATTTTGAGTCTTGTAAGAGTTTGCTTGGTGGTTAGTGATTGTTACTGGGATATTGCCTATTTGTTTGATCCTTTTGCAGGCTCTAATTTGTGCTCCAGAGTAGCACCAGATGATGGCATCTTGTGACTTGGTATGGATCAATTTAATTTGACCTTGCTTATGTTTTATGATTTCCATTTGGATAGCTGAGTCGGTTAGCTGTTTGTGAGGATTTGTTGGGTATGAGGGGTATAGTGTGAGGTATCTGGGATGGGGTTGCATTTTATTTTGACTGAAGCGCTTTGCGCTGTTTGGATTAGTTTGTTTTGGGTCGTAACAATTATTTCCCAAACTATTGCTGTTAGGGTTGGAATAGTTCCCTATGTTTTTATGTACCTTTCTCGGAGGTAATAGAGAGTTGTCCTGAGTTAATTTCCTTTTTATGTTATTGATTACCTTTAAGTTGTGGGGCTCCTGTATGTGTGCTGGGTTTGTTGACATTTTTATTAATGTACTTTTTCCTGTTTTGTGTTTGGTTTTTACCCCTTGGTGGACCTTTAAGGGGTTGTTTTCCTTTTGGTTCCGTTGCAAAGTCTTCAAAGTCGGTGTGTGTTATCGTTTCAAGTGTGTTTGTATTTAGTATTTGTTGATTATCCTCTTTCTGATAGCTTGGAAGATTTCATTTAGTTCGTCTGATGTGTGGGTTTTGGACGGTCCCAGTTGTTGGCTATCCTGGGCATATTTGAGTTTGTAATTAGTGATTTTGCCCCTGTGGTAATTTTCCCTAATGTTTGGAGTACTACTCTCACTTGGAGAGGGGTTGTGAGTAATTCTGGGTTCGGTTATGTGGCTGGTTATGTGTGTTTGTTGGATTGTTTGACTTCCTGGTGTTAAGATTATTATGTCCGTGTTTGTGTTTGTGTGCACATGTGGACTAGTGGTTTTGGTTGTTTCCGCAGCAGTTGTAATGTATACTTGTTTGATTTCCGACTTTTTGGCCTTTTTAATTGGTATGCTTTCAGTATTTATTATTTTGGCGTGTTTCTGTTTGTTTTTAACTTGTAGGTATTCTGTTGCGTCTTCTACTCTAGAGATATTATCATTTGGTGTTGGTGTATTAGGATATAGTAGTTTCTTAGGTGTTTCAGGATTTTTTTCTTGTTTTGCTTTTGTTTAGACTTGTTGGTGAGAAAAGTAGTTTAGTCGATTGTATAGGTGGGTTGGTGGCAGGTGGTGGGGTGGGTGGTGTTAATGGTTTGTCAGTTTTGGAATAGATTTCTAATAGGAAGTTTATTGCTTTTAAGTCCCGTTGATTTGCTCTGCGCAAATTACTGTTTTTTTTTTAAAGGTTATTTTCAGTTGGTGCGCCATGTCAGTTTGTTTTGTGTTGTGAAGATGTTTGGTGGGGTTTTAGAGTGTGGTTTTATTGTTGTGGTTTTTTATAGGTCAAGTTTTGGCGATTCTTTTAGTTCTGGGCTATAGTTGTTTGAGCATCATTAAGGGTGGAGAATTTACTGTATTGTATTTTCCGTTCTTTTATTCTATAACTTATAGATAACTCTTATTGTTTGATATTATATATCATTATATTATACTTGTGTAAAAGTAGTTTTAGTTTTGATTGATGATTACTGGTTAATAATATGATGATTGGTAAGGTTGTTGTTTGCGATGTTTGGATGTTGTTAATATGAATCTGATAAAACATATTGAAATGGATATGTCTATGATACTGGAAAGGGTACGAAAATGAATGTGATGGAATGTAATGGATGATTATGGATAATTATAAATTTTACCTTATGGCTTTTAAAGTACGTTCGTCTGTCCTGTTATTTTGGTCCACTGTGCTTTACTGTCAGCAGGCTTTGTGTTTTTTTCCTTTGTAGCTATGAGTCCGGTGTTTTCCTCCTGATTTCTTTTGTTCCATATGGGTACTTTGTATAATTTTTGTAAAAATATCTTTGGATCACATCAGTTGTATCTTCTTTCTTCCAATAGGAATATATTTCTGGATAAACTCCTTTGTTTCTTTGTTATACAGCTTCAGTATTTATAATCTTTGGTGACAATGAGATTATAATTTTGTAGTGTCGATTTAATAAAAACGCAAATCGAATTTCCTTTTGGTCTTGTTTTTTTTTTCTGATAAGTATAAATCTTCTTTCTTCTTGCTTCTATCTTCTAGTTTCTGTCTTCTGAACACATCCGTCGTCCGTCCTCTTTATAGGCCGAGTGATCTATCTGTATCTCTGTCCATTCTTGTACTTGTACTTGTATCGTTTAAGTCGCTTGCTGCCGTGAGGCTTATACGACTGCTTACAGTCCCGGGCATAAACTGCAGTCCCTCTGGGGAGTATACCACAGTCCCGGGCGTGGTCTGTGATCTCCCCTGGAGAGCGCTTGGCCTTTGGTGCTAGGCCTTTTCCTGACCCTTGGAGATCAGAGACCTCAAAAAAGACCCTTATCGTTTTTATTATGAACCTGACTCTAAGCCCCAGAAATGGCAGAACCGAAATCCACTCTCCAACCCAGGCCGCGACTCCCGCCCCACCAATGCCCCCAAGTTATTATCCACCCAACTTTATTTCAGTTGAGTGGATTTTTTTTATCAAATATATACCAGTTTTTCCTATTGGTATCCCTATATCAATGTTGTGTGAGCCACCTGTGCAATTGGCCTAATGATCATGAGTTGTGGATTTGGAATATATGATTGTAATTGGAATTTTGCGTATTTGGCGTACTAATAATGTTCGAAAAAATTACCAATCTTTAGGCGTTTGCCGCCTATTTAATAAATTTATCACCGCTTTGGTTTGAATGGTTGTGTAATTTTGACCGCCTTGCCAAAGAAACTTTTTTGGGCCGTGGGTCTTCAGAACCAAAGTGAAGATAGGTTGTAGGCTTTTCGTTTTGAACAGTTGGCCGCGCGGCCCGGACTGTTCATCGCTAATCGTTTGTCCGTACCGGGGTTGGGGTTTTGAGACAGCAGTGGGGAGGTGGTTAGTTCTGCATAGTCTCTTGATTTGTTTTTGAAGTGTGGTCTGATTATGTGCGTGCTGGGTTGGGCTTTTGGGATGTTAGCTGGAGCTGTCTAACTATCATTTTTTATTTTAAGGCAATTTCGTGCTTTTCTTTATTGGCAATAAAAAGATTAGAAATCTTTTCATTCTACCCTCATGGTAGTGTTGGTACTGCTTCCTTGGGTCGTCGGATTTGGGATGGGCCCGCATGATCCCTCTGTTTATCTGTTTATTCCGCCATCTTGTTCTAGTTGTGGTTACTTCCATCCTTCGTCGTATACAGTAGGAGCTGACTGTATCCCACTGCCTTTCATGTTTGAGAATTGGTCGGATCCAATTCTCCGCTTCGGACATATACTGGTAGAGCTTCCAGTATATTGGTAGTACATGATGTTATGTAATCTTTTCATTTAATCCCCCTATCGTTAAAACGACTATGAGAAATAGTGTTTATTTTGGGTCTTGGTCGGATCCAAAACCCCGCTAACTGGATCCCATTACCTTTTCATATTTGAGAATTGGTCGGCTCAAATTCTCCGCTTCGGACATATACTGGTAGAGATTCCAGTATAATGATTGGACATGATGATATGTAATCTTTTCATTTAATCCCCCTATCATTAGAACGACTATGTGGATTATTTTTTATTTTGGGTCTTGGTCGGGTCCAAGACCCCGCTTGACTTGATAGTGCCTTCAAGTCTAATAACTGGCATTCGGTCGGTACATTTTATTATTTCTACTCCTCGTGGAGTAGATTGTACGCTTGCTCGGCCAATCGGTCTACTCCGCTCCTGGGAGTTTAGGGATATCAAGGGGGAGGTTCCTGATTTTGCCCATTTTTATCGGTCTTGACCTATATGTCCTTGTCATGGTGGGAAATCTTAGCTTATACAGTACTTATAGGTTTCAGGATCCACCCAGGCTTGTGCTAGTATGAGTCCTAGCGCCTGTTTTATGTTATGGAACAGGTATGGTGTTTGCTAGTATGTTGTTGTTTGTATGCGGAGATGGGTCAATAGGGTTTCAATACCGGCTTATAGATTCCCTTTATTTGAAATTATTAAGTGTTTTCAGTAGGTTTGATTCAGCTATCTTGTTGTTTTCTTCCCTCTCCTCCCTGTGTTGTTTCCAGTCTTTTCTTCTTTATATTCTATTATTTACTGAATAATATTGGATGATTCTGTTTTATCGTAATTTTTCTTTGTAATTTGAAAAATAGTGTTTACTTATTAATAGTTATGTGGAGCGTTTGGGCCACAGATGTTACTATTTACGTCATTCGAGTGCTAGATTTTGATTGGTTGGTGTAGATTTTAGTTTTCAATCCTTCTGTTAGTTCAAGATGGCATGTTCTTTTGCTGTTCAGAGTGTGGCTATATTCGGCCAATCAGATGTAATCTTAGTTTGGGGGGCTTATGTATTTCGTACTATCTGACCATATGAACAGGAATTTGAATGGACAGCTTTATTTAAGCGATCCTATGGACATGATCTGCTGGCAGGTTGTTGAACAGAGCGGACATGTTTTCCTTAGCTCCCGAACTTTAAGGATAATATTGGATGATTCGCTACACATTAAGGATATTACACTAGGAAAAGCTAAGGTAAAGTAAAATCTACTCAAATCTACTTAAATTCACTAAATTTATAAAAGTCTATTTAAAAATCTACTTTATATATATATATATGTCTCAAACCAAATCTATGCCCAGAAGCAAGTGTGATACCAGCAGTATATATATATATATATATATATATATATATATATATATATATATATATATAAACTCGGTAGAGTACGAATTAAATTTCTCTAACCTGTATGATAGTATTGTTTGTATTAAACTATATATATATATATATATATATATATATATATATATATATATATATATATATATATATATATATACTGCTGGTATCACACTTGCTTCTGGGCATAGATTTGGTTTGAGACACCACCGTTTGTCCCTAATACTTTATTGATGATGGTTCTATTTGTACCACGTGTCTAGTGCTAAATCTATGCGTTGTGATGAATCTTTGAAGAGCTAAACTATCGATTGTATGCTTTTGCTGACTTATTGAGGTTGATATTTCACACATTATCACTCTTATTAACGCCAACCTGCGTTGCATAGAACCCGCTAATAAATATGTCCGATCTCTTCCTATATACTGAGTTCTATTTATATGGGTCAGGTGTGGCTAAGAGTGTTAAATTCATCAAAACGTCGCTAATAGTGTAGCTCGCTTCACAATTAGTTTACATGATCGTTCTATCGTAGGTATTCAACATTGTCTTAAAGGCTTGACTGGATGAATTATTTAGTATTTGGTATTTCGAAGTCGAGCGACACAAATAATATGTTTCATAACGCTGTAGCAATATGCTCCATGACGATATCCTTATATTATTATATCAACATTTTCATGCTGGAGTCCTTGGTAGCAAGTGTTGGTTCTCATTGCTTCCTTTAGCCAGTTATTCTTATCAACACCCGAGATATATATATATATATATATATATATATATATATATATATATATATATATATATATATATATATATATGCATCATCACTGTGGCCAGTTGATTATATTCAAGCATTAAACTAGTGAGGTGAATGATTTTGTTTTCGACCGTGCGGCTGGCGATGCGCATATCACTCCATACTGTGCAATTGTAAGTGCCAACCTAGCAGTGCATAACACAAGGCCATTGTTCTTGTTGATGTTTAGAAATATGAGAAGCATATACTCGTTTTTGTCTATTTTGCTAGGGATATTATTCACAAAGATTGAGCTGCTGACTCTTCTTAAACGCATGGGCTATGGAGCAAATTAGATCGATTTAGTTTCTGCATTGAAATGGTATACTTGCGTTACTAAAGGAGTACACACAACCATCTATCCAATTAGAGTGCATAGCGTTGAATGCAAATAAACTTGGCTGAAGGCATACCTAACATTTATATTACTGGTCAAAAAGATCCTGATATGCGCGTGACTAACCTTGATAGGATGGATGAAGTAGGAGAAACTTGGCATAACGATCCTCTTGATGCTGACTTATGAACGCAAGATGTTGAAACGTCAGATAGAAACTCTCCGTAGAAACAAGTTAACATCAATTAAGACTGAAATCAACAACGCAAAGATTGATATATGTTTACATGTTTTGAGCAAAACAGCCTAAAAACAGTGGCACGATTATCATAATGCCTGGATGTAACTTAATGTAATACCGGACAGTCTAGCTCTCTTGCTTCAACATGTTAAACTGGACAAGCAAGTAATAAGTATCATTAAGTCCTATGTAGACATGTATTTGTTACATGCGTGAATGCAGATGTCTACCTCTGTAGCAAAACATAATCGAGTCCTGTGCGGACATGTATTTATTTCCAGTGAGAATGCAAAAGTCTCGCCTATGTGGCAGACATAATTCCAGTCCTTGGTAGATAAGTGACTGTTCACCATCTGGGTGCACCTATTTAACCATGTGTTTGCTTGCATAAATTTCGTCCTCTGTGGACCAGTATTTTTCTATGTGAGAACCAACATACCTTCTGTGTAGACAATTATTATGAGACCATCCGGTTTAGATATGTTATATTCCCGATCCGTGTGAAGACTAGAATGTGAGATAAACATTCATGAATAATCGACTCCTGTCACCTTTTCGTATCACGTTAGCTTGAATTTAGTGGTAGGTGATGGAATTATGTCTTACTCGTTTATTAAGGAAAGTTTAAAATGTGTACTCCTCATTTCGATAAGATTGGATACAAATTAAATTATATTTTAAAATCATGCATTTGTGTGCAGTTTCTGCTCCCCCCGTACACAGTCACCTATTGCAAGTTGTAAGAGTCTAGTTGTGACATACTGGTGAGCTTAGAGAAGACGCCCATAAATTAATGTTTTATCAATATCCTAGTTACTTAGAGGAGCCGTGTTGCTGGATACTGCAGTCCTCGCACCCTCTTTTCTACCAAGGATACGCCCTGCACAAATTATCAGGAGTAGAGAATGTGTTGGGACGCCCCCACCTTATTTTTTAGGTTGTACTGCAGACTAATTCTGTATGACATCTTTTGCTGTTGTGCTCTGTTTCCTCATTTGATCATGCTGGCGCTTTGTCAACATAATTGTGTCGCTTTCAGATGGCAGCTGATATGCAGAGAGCTTTATTGAGAACTGGCTGCCTCTAGATACATATTTGCTTACGTTGGGCATCGGCAAGAGAGGGACAGAGAGACTAACCTGATACAACATTTCTGTATCCAAGTCACCTAAAACCAATTGATTTCTCCTTAGCACCGATATCTCACCAAATGCAGCTGCAAGTCTGAGAACCAAGTGCAGACAAAATTATTGAGCCACATGCCGCAGTATAAACTGATATGTAACTCATTATCGTTGAACAAATTTTATTTGTAGTCAGATTGTGCTATACCATTACCTTCATCTTACGCTAAAATCATCAAATATCAAAACCTTATGCAGCAACCAAAGCAAAGGCATGATAATTGTCTGCATCAGCAGGCGAAAGAGTCCACTTCAAGTCGATATCTGCCAAGGAATATTTTTTCCTATTTGTTTAGAAACATCACTGTTGAAAAATGGGATAAAAGTTTTCAAATTCCTCATAGTTATTTGTGTTCCTGTGTAACGTCCTGATAATTTTGCAAAGCTTCTTAATTCATAAAGTACTCTCAGTAATAACTTTTTTTCGCAGCAAAATTACATTAGAAATCACGTTAAAGATACTGTCTGCTATTAACTTTAACATTAGTTCGTGTCAAACACATGTCATATATTTGACTGTTTGCTGATAAGAAATCTATTGTTGAAATCTGAAACACGTTGCAAATAGCATCCCGAAATTCTGCAGTAGTTGTTACTGCCCAGTGAGTGTAAGATGACCGTCAGGAGAACTTTAGCACCTTATTTGAACTTAACGCTGACGCCTTCATTGCTCGAGACCTTGTACCAAAACATATTTGTTAGCCAACTTCAGCTGCGATTATCGCTCATGGAAATTAAATTCATGATTGTTCTGGTGTCAGGCAGACGATAGATGATGTCTTCTACGGTCTGGTTATCGCGCAGTCTCGAAAAAGCTCCATCCATTATTTGACAAAGCAATGTTTGCACTGGAACTTATATCGTTTGCAATTATCATTTGACTTCTATAAACATCCAGTGGGGCAGCTTGTACATATCTTATTTAGTGTATCAATAATTATTGTATTAGACGTACTTACATTCTGTTGTAGACTCATAAGCATGAGACTCATGTAAAACATTAACATATTTGTGGATGCATCTCGACAACAAGATTATAAACCTGGGTTACACTCAAATTTTGTTCAGGCCCAAGCCCATCATGATATTTGAAAAATTGGGCAATGATGTTGGTGCCATTCTTAAATCAAGCTGATTCATACTATATTTTCCGCCCTTAAATAATATTTTTGGCTGCATTAGTCATTACACGATGAACTTATTTTGTAGGTGCAGTTTTTCTAATAATCTCCTATATTTGGGAAGGCGCAGACCAACTTCTTCTACGATTTTCTTTCCTGCTGTACACGTTATTTACTATATGGTCAATTAGAAGCGAAGGCTTGATTTTCATCAGAGATCCTGGTAGCACATCAGTGATCCTGACAGCGCGTTAGAAATTAAGCTGTAGATGATATTACTTTGAACAATATATTTTCCTTCAGCAGTAGATCAAAAGTTGACAGGAAATGAGAGCTGATCTCTCAGGCGGTTATTTATTGCAAATTAAATTTAGTAAATAACCTAAAGTGTCATTTTTCTCTTGAGTATAGACTAATTAGTCTCGATCATTATGTTCTCACCAAGAGGATCCCGCTCTGGCATCATCCCTTTTATTTGATATACTAAGTTGACACGTTATAGGCGCCATGAATAATGTTCAGCAAAGATCCTGCGTCGTTTGCAGAAGAAAGAGACCCATGTTATTATTGCTTTCTGTAACATTCTGAAAATAATTTCAGATCACAGCATAAATTAGTGTAATCGTATAGCGAGTACCTTGAGATAATTATATTGGCGGACTACATCTCACTGTAAAATGAGTGATGTTTCCATGAACAAGCTTCGAGTTGAAGGGTAGAGTTTGTGACATGGCTTTATAAAATTGTTCTACAAAACTTTGTATTTGGGATGTTTTCTGTATCTATATTTTATATAACTGTTGGCATATTATTTTATCTAACTTTTGTAATTTGGATTTATGGCTTTAATTTTTTATTATGTTTAGTTAAATTTTGTCTACGTGACAAGGGTCTGTTGTAAAAATTTTAAGAGCGTAAAATTACATAAGATATATAAATGGATGCTTACGTAAATGTTGATAACTACTGATAACAATCCTAATAATATGATTTGACAACCTCGGGCTAATTTCTCATTGGCTGATGGGGGTTCGACGGTTCTAGAAGAAATTAGCTATTTTCCATTGGATAGGATAGGTCACATGAATAGATTTTTCAGAGTATTTATTGAGTAGCTTGACCTGTCACGTAGCAGTATACTGCGACATACAGCTGTCATAGACTCTTAAAGGTTATTGTAAGGGGAGAACTAAGCAATCGGATTTTATTTAAAATTTTGGTGTTTTATATCGTTAGCATTATGATAAAATAGGAGTTACCTTCAAATTCTTCTACGGGAGTAATCTTTTCAAGGTACAATATTTGAAAAGGTGATGGCGTCTGTGCTTCTTAAAACTTAATAAAGTTGCCATTGGTTTGGTCCTGGCTGGGATTTAACGAGTAGATCATAACCTTGTCAAAGATAAACCCGTTATCCTGTAGCATATGGAGATGTAGGTAAATTCGTTTTCTGCTGTGGGGTCCTGATGACCCTATCAACTCATAACGAAAACGATTATTGTCTCTCAAATAATAAATAAACAAATGGATCATAGCACTCTTTTCTTACGTTATTTTTCATATGGTTAATTTTAAGTGTAAGACATTTAATTATAAATGTTTGTATGCTCTCTCCAGTACATTATCCTTATAAAACCCTGTTTGATCCTTAGATATAACTGTGGGAAACAAGACTTAAGCCTACTTGCAACATTATTGTGGTACAATACATTTAGAAGTGATATAGGTTCAGAATTGGAAATAATTGCTTACGTTTATTACCGTTTGGTATGCATATAACAAATCCAGTGTTCTATATTGTATAATAATACTGCTAGAAGATTTCGGATTATCTGATGCACTGGCCAAAATTAAGAAGTGTCATAAAAGTAAGAACAAAGACAAGATAAACCAAATTTCAGTGACTGCTGAGTGTGGAATAATAGATAGAACAAAAAAGCCCAAAACCTATAACGATCTTTAAAATTTGAATTTTGAAGTACAACTAACTACAGATTCCGTAATAACTGGTTTATATCGGTGAACAGTAAAACTATGCCCAATCATGGACAAGGAATTACAATCCTACTAAATATCTATAGCTATATATCTATCTCATCCCTCTCCGCACGCAAACACACACATTTGTATGTATGTATGTATGTATGTATGTATGTATGTATGTATGTATGTATGTATGTATGTATGTATGTATGTATGTATGTATGTATGTATGTATGTATGTATGTATGTATGTATGTATGTATGTATGTATGTATGTATGTATGTATGTATGTATGTATGTATGTATGATAGAAAGCAAGTGTACAAAAAGGCTATACCTTAGTTATAAGTCAAGTAAAGGTCAAATAAACATTAACTAGAGAGATAGAGCTGTTTCTATTGAACATATTATCTTTTCTTTCTCTAAACTTTCTGTTTGAGTGTCGCATACACTACTTGATACGTGGAATGACAAAATTTAGAAGACATCTAAGACTGCGTTATTAATGTGCAGAGCGTAGGCCCATTTGCATATGAATTCTCATTTACCAATCAGGGTCGATATAAGGAAAGGTCTGTGCTGGTGACCGCCCGGGAAGATTATCTGGCGAGGAGTATTTAAGATGAAAAAGGGCAAAAATCCTTTTGGTGATAGACAACATTTACCAGGGATTCTATACAGACACCTCCAAATTTCAAAACCCGAACGAACTGCAACAGCTGTAGTGATTCTGTGGTAAAGTATTACGTTGGGGGCAAACCTGCCTGACAACTGCTCCATTTATACAGTAGAGGTTTGGTAGATGGATTCAAAACACCAAAACGTATAAAATGCAGTCATAATCAGCGACTCTCTCAGTGTGCTGCACTCAGTCGAATCTGTTGCCTCGTCTGTTCAAATAAGTCATTATCATCATCATCATCATCATCATCATCATCATCATCATCATCATCAACAACAACAAAATCATTATCATTTTCCTCCTCCTTATCATTATCAGTCTTTTAACTCAAGAGGTCGTTGGGGCGCCACAGTTGATGTTACAGCCAACTATCTCCATCTTTCCTAGGTCGCTATTGCCCTTGGAAATCTCTAATTCCCATGCCTGTCCACTCGTTAACGTTGTCTTCCCACCTCTTTTTCTATCTGCCTCTTCTTCTGCACCTTCGCACTGTGCCTTGCAAGATTGCTTTTGCCAGTCCATATGATCTTAAGACATGACCCTACCACTTCAGTTTACGCATTTTTACAGTGGTCAAAAGAAATTCATAAGAACTTCATAAGATCCGATAACTCGTTGGATCCTGAAGTGGACTTCGTTGGATACATGGTCAATGTAATATATGTCCAAGGTCTTGCGGTAGCATCTCGTTTTGAAGATTTGAATCATTTGTAGATCTGATGTGTGCGTCCATATTTCACAAATATACAAAAATATGGATTTGATAATCGAGCACATCAGCCGTATTTTGGAACTAAAAACAATGTTAGTATATTTCCATATTGGTCTCAGCATTGTTATTGCTACTGTTGTCTGGGCAATCCTGTAAGGAAAAGGAAGTTCTTGTTAGAAGCCCTCATCTTTGATAATTGATCCCAAGTGCATAAAGTTTGCGACTCTTTCCAGCTTCTGTCCACTAACATTTTTTTTTGCTCTAATGCCATTGGTAGTGTTTGTCATCGTATGTTGTGGAGGTTGTGTCGAGGAGTTCAATCAAGTCAGCCAGTTCTTTTTCATCTCCTGCTAACCATCAATATCGTCTGCGAAGCGAAGGTTGGTGAGTATTCTTCCTCCGACGCTGACAGTGCCCTTGTGGTCATTCAAGGCATCCTCCATGATCCTTTCCAGAAAAATCTTGAGAGTGTAGGTGACAGTATTCATCCCTGTCTGGCTCCACCTGTTGATCGAAACCAATCTCCTCTGCTGCAATTGATGTGGACAGCACTTATGGCTTTGTTGTAGAGGTGCTCAACAATTTGCACCACTTTTGTTGTACTTCCTAACAGATGTCCCTAAGGCCACATGCCATACCATTTAAAGGTGTGGGTTAGTTTCTGCTGATGGTAAAAGTGTTTCTAGCAAAGGTTCTGAGACCAAAGATTTTTCCGTGGTGGTTTTTTCTGCTCGGAAGCATACATTCTCTTCCGCAATAATTTTCTCTACTTGAGACTTTAGTCTGTTGAGAATTATCTTCAGTATGACTTTGCTTGGATGACATATCAGACTGATGGCTCTGTAGTTTTGGCATAGCTGTAGGTTTTCTTTCTTGGGTAGCACAAAGTCCATTCTCCTGTCCGCTATATCTTGTTGCAGATTTTTGTTATGACTGTGACAATCTCTTCTACTAAGCTCTGCTGGTATGTTGTCAACGCCAGCTGACTTTCCTTTCTTAAGAGGCATAACTGTAATTTGTAATTCTTCACGAAGAATGGTTTTGTCATCAATGGTGTATGCCCAAGGACAATTTAGCACAGCTGAATCTCTTGGGTCTTATCATTGTATAGTTCTGAGCGGTATTTTGTTCATCGCTTGAAGATCTCTTGATCTTCTGTGAGGCATTTTTTCTGATTTGTTTTTGATGCTGGTAGGTTTCCCTTGTTTATGAGTTGTGAGATCATTCACAATTGTTATGCCATTTTTTTATTTTTACTCAGACTGTCCTCGATTTTGCAGCATTATCCTTCTATCCAGGATTCTGTTGCCTTTATCATGCCTGTCCTGATCATGTTGTTTATCTCTGTATTTTCTAGCTCCTTTATGATCCACTTTTCCCATTTTCAGTTCTCTTCTTTTGTTGCATAGCCCACGGACATTCGTTGTGACACAAGGTTTCTTTTCTCGACAATATTTGCCAATGTCGCTAGCTGTGTTGAATGTGTTTTGTTAAGAACTCGAGGTTGGTGTCTTGGCTGCCCAGATTTATCAAAGGTGTAAGTATACTACCTTTCATTGCTTGGAAGGTATTCAGTTCTGTGCAGAATCGTTTTTATTCTTCACCAAGATGTAATCATTCTGTTTGTGATGTTATCCATCTGGACTATGCCAGGTCTACCTTCTAGATGCTTTGTGAGGGCCGAACATGTTGGTTAACACAAGACTCTTGTAGGCAGCAAACTCCAAGAGCCTGACTCCTCATTCATTTCTTTCTGCATTGCAGAAGGGCCCGCGTATGCCTTTTCAGTTTATCTGTGAATCAACTCCCACTTTTCATTCCAGTCTCCTTGTACAAACAGAATGTCTTTCTTGTGTAAGTTATTATTGACATCTTGCATTTGGTTGTAAATATTCTCCAGTTTTTTTGATATCGTAGTTAGTAGATGTGGGTGCATTGGCTTGTGATGTTGAAGGAAGTCGTCCTCAGGTGGATGGTAATGAGCCTGCTTGAAACTGGTCAACAACCCATAATGTTGTTCAAAATACCCTTGCGGACAAGAAATCGAACGCCATGATTGTGTTATCTCCTATTCCGCTAAAGTAGAGCTTATGCCTTCATCTGTTGTTATTTCTCCAAAGTTTGTTCAGCGCACGTTTCAGAAACCAATAATGTTTCAGTTGTACCTCTCCAACTCATGTCTACGCTCTTTCAACTTTCCCACAGCCATCAGTGTTCTAACGTTCTATGTACCGATGAAGATGTTGACTTTTCCACGGATCTTGATAGTTGGGGCACCAAGAACATACTTGTCACCTCCGTTCTGGTGTGCAGCGAAAGGCGTGGTCATAGTATGGAAGAAGTGTTAGTTGTCTTTATGTGGTCTGTCAATGGAGCCCCTCCCTCTCCAGTCTGGATTACCACAGCCGAAATCAACTGATATAGTGTGGCACACCGTAGCCCTGCGTACATGATCATTGAGCTCATCTTGGAGTCATTCCACCATGGCCGTTGACTTCATAAGGGAAGGACTTCCGCCCAGTGATGCTGTGCTATAATCACACTATTTTACCCATAGTTGGGAGATTTGCGTAGTGGGCGGGGGGCGTCTTGTTACATCCCGTACGGATCCAGTGGACCTATACCACTACCCTTATCATGTCAGTATCTCACTTAAAACTTTGGAACAAAGTACCTGCATTACAGAATTCATGTAGGTTCCATCACGTATTGATATTCCAGGAATAAAGGGCTGATATAGAAGCAATGAATAAGCTATATTCTACGAGTGATCTCCTTCTACAACTTGCATCAAATTTATAGCAACATCATACATGAAATTAATCATGCATTTAAAAGAAAATGGGGCAATAGTCACAAAGGCCGAAAGCTACAGCACATGCGAAAGATGCATGCAGGAAAACCAGGAACCCAATGCTGATAAATCTAATGGAAACAAAGCTATGAATCAGAAAATCTTTCTTAGGATGCAGCTTTGGTAGGTTCTTGCAAAGTAATATTACAACAGGAACGAACTACGCTCGATGTCCCGCTCTTGAAAGAATCGAACATGTGATTAAAACAGTGCCCAAACTGCTTAATACAGAGAAAAATATTTCATGAAAAATATATAAAATTCAAAGCCCATGAACCTATACCGTAGTCATAAAACCAGGTAACAAAAACATAAATAAAATATACCAAAATATCCTTGAGCTTTATTTCAGAGATAGGAAAAAAGGAATAATTTAGCCCCCAGATTAAAAAAAAATAATTCAACTACCAAATTACTAATTAATAAGCAAAAAACAATAAGTAAAAAAAAAATATCTAATAAAATACATTAACAGACATAAAACTTGCTTATAAACACTTATTATTATAAATAATCCCAACAAGTATTGGTGGGTGGTCGAGGTCAAATCTACAGGAGGAGGGAACGATTTTTCAATCCATTATTAGATGGCTACATTAATATAGGCTATTCAAACTTCAGGACAGAAGGTCGCTGTACATCTTCTTAAACTGGACTAATAGGGAATATCTCAAATACAATAGTAAATAGTATAAAACAATGCAAATAAAACGATTACTAATATATAAATTCAATATATCTTTTAAAAGTACGATTAAAATCTGAATAACCAATCTGCTCCTCTATTCTTAACCACTATATCTAATTTAACAGCTTCTTGCCCTGGTATTGGTGAAATATTCGAACAGAATGACGAAAATATTCTACCTCCTGAAGCATTAGTTAAACTATATACAATACAATAACAATATAAAGTGGTCATAAGCCCAGACGGTTAGGTTAGCAATAGATTCAACAAATAATAACATGCATAGTAGAAGTATATAATCTGAACCAAAAATATTTCGAATTATAAGGTGGTTACAAGGCCAGAACATCATTAGGGAATCACTATATGGTCCAACAAAATGACTTATAAATTTAGAAATTATGATTAATTGAGCATCCACATCTATAAGATCAAAACTCCCTGGAATAAGTTAGATGGTATAAGGTGGTTAAAACCCCTAACCAGCAGGCCCAATCACACATGCTAGCAATGATTTTGCTTATTCATAACTTAAATATCACCCAACAGTTGCGTAAGCAACATAAAATTAGTCGCATGAACCAATACTATGTCAACGTTATGTATATCGCCTGTTAACAAACTACAACCATCACATTTAGTATATCTTCTAAAACAAGTGCAAGGCGACAACCATAGATCCACTGATGCCTGAGTTGACTAGAACCAACATGTCAAATCGCTGCTCTTGACATTCAAGTCTCTCCTCAGCCACCTCCAGAAATCAAAAAGAGAAGACTTCATGGTTTAATTCCCACTCTTAATCAAATATCCTCAAGTGCTTGCTTGCAAGGAACCCGGATGTCTTCAGATGTGTGGCGGTATTCCCACCTGACGATTAATAGTAGCGCGCTTTGCATTTAAAAATATGGTCGGTGGAGGCACATGCTTGCTTACCATCCTACGAGACACTAACTGGTCTTCCTTGAAGGCATTAAATATTTGAACATATCGGTATGGACGATACAGAATCAAATTAAAGATAGTGGAATGTCAATGGAACATAAGAGAGAAGAATGAAAAACCAGCAATGCAAAATGAGTAAACTGATAGCAGTTATCAACGTGATGGAGAAAAGTACAGCATTTCCTGGATGTAATACAATAATAGGAAACCTATACCACATCTCAAGAGTGAGATCTCTTCTCTATGAATTAAAAAGACTTGGTCAATGGGTTTATGTATGAAGGTGTGGGAGGAGAAGAGGCTCAATATGAAGAAGACCAAGAAAATGAGTGGTAGAAGAAGTAGATGGAAATCTCTATTCTCAATGACAACTTGATGAAGTTATAGGAGACATTAAAAAATGGACCATCCAGATTTATTGCCGGAGGAGATTCATGGTCTCCAACAAAAACATCATCAGATGAGAAGTTTTGATAGTATGCCTATATGTTTGAATGCAACTTCGTGCACTTATTTCATGCACCTTCTTTTACACCATGCCCCGTCTTATGTGATATTATGCTTGTGTTTGTTTGTGTGAACGTGTGTATTCACTATGGACAACAGGGATGTTTGCTTGAAAGTGGGAGGATTCAATCAAAATGTGGTGTTATTGTATATGATGTTTGTATAGAATACGTGACGTGGTGGATTTTCAAGAGGTGTTTAGATGCAATCAAACATTTTGACATTAACATTTCCATAAACCCCATAAAATATTTGACCCAATACATCTTTTTTTGACCTTATAATATTATCGGTATGTTAAACCTATGACACATTTATCATAGGACTTCCACTACGAGCATCAATTCCAAACCCATGGTAAACTTATGGGTTCATGTTAATTCCCATACAACCCCCAATGCTCACACTCAACTTTTTTTAACTGAGTGGTCATTTTAGATATCTTTATTTAAAATTCAACATGAATTATATGTGACACTCGAATCAAAATGATCTTTGAAATTAAGATGTATTATTAAATGCATTAAGATACATTATTGATGCATTTTTGCTCTTGACCTAAATAATAAAAAGTCATTGCGACCACATCCACATGCAAAACTTTTGGTATTGGGCATGTCTTGGTTGCCTATAACTGACTGTAGTGCAACTTAACATCCTTTAATGATGGAAATGTTAAAGATAAGATCTTTGCAGTGTTCTTCGCGCCTTCGAATGTGAAAGTATCAATAACGTTTGCTTTCATGACCTATATGTCAAGTGTCATCTTTCTTGCTGGAGCTAAACAACTCAAGAAAGAAGAATTTAAAGAAAGAAGGATGCAAACAAACCAATCCTATATCAATTATTTAAAAAAATATTCAGAAATAGCGTTTTTTAATGGAATCAAATAAATGAAAAAAAAAACAAAAACTAGTTGAAGTATAAATTAAGTCTTCTTGTGTATTTTATATATTTTTGAACGTATTAAAATATGATAAAGTATTTGGGAATATTGCTTTCATCTAATGTAATATTTTTTAATGTCGCTCTCGTGCTACGCATGGAATCAATTTGGTAGGCATCAAATTTCTCAGTTGTGGTTCGTGTAGTAGAAACGTAATGTAAATTTTTTCTATACCTCTATAAAATTAAAAGACACTAATCAAATTGGACACAGTGTGCTAGTGGTATGACTCGATCGGATATCCATAACATCCAAAATACTATTCCTAGTAATCTTGGCTCTTGTAGTATCTTTATCTATACAAATACGCTAATTAAGTGCTTTTGTAAAACACTGGCTCAGCAAGCTCAATTAGAAAACAAACTTTCAAGCTAATATATTTAACATGCCACGGGTTAAGACCCAATAAAATTGAATCGACTAAACCTTTTGTAATTACATTATTTCTCTAGTGTATTATAGTGCCAACAAATGTTAATTTGATTACAAGTTTATTATGTAGAGTATATTAGCACAAAACAAAACAAATAAACACAATTTCTTCTTTTTTCCATGATATTATATGTTTTCTCACGCAAGAATTATTGTTCAAAATGGCGAAACATGAAATTAGCAAATAACGTATAGATTAAACGTGTGATAACCCAATCATGTTAAACTGACACAAATGATTGCAGTGCTAAATAGCATGTGCAAAGCAGCATGAATGTTCATTTAATCCAATCTTGACCAAAAAATGATTTAGTGGTTACCGAAAATTGTTTATGTAACCCACTGATGTGGCACCGGACTTTGCAAGTCAAATCAAATTTCTCACTGAGATTAGGATTTATGTTTTAGAGTTATATATGGTAGTGGCAGAGTTTGAAATCGGATGTCAATGAAGTGTCACATGGGTTGTATAAAAAAGTGTGCTGTCGTGTAGCGATACAGTTTATTGTTATGTAGATTAATTCAACATCCACGTAACATAAAAAGTACCAAACCAGATAGAAATTTATATTTCGTGACAATAGTAACTAAGTAGGAAATTCAATAATGCCAATCGGAATGCAGATTTTTCAATGGAAAGGGCAACGACAATAGATAGCAGACATTTATGCTGATGACGACTCAGTAACAGCGTCGTCAGTCAAATTACTATATGGAACACTTTTTTCTGATATGGAGATAGAAACGTTTACACAACTTGAGATAGAAACATTTACACAACTTGAGATAGAAACATTTACACAACTTGAGATAGAAACATTTACACAACTTGAGATAGAAACGTTTACACAACTTGAGATAGAAACATTTACACAACTTGAGATAGAAACATTTACACAACTTGAGATAGAAACGTTTACACAACTTGAGATAGAAACATTTACACAACTTGAGATAGAAACATTTACACAACTTGAGATAGAAACATTTACACAACTTGAGATAGAAACATTTACACAACTTGAGATAATTATTTCTCTCTGCATTGATAGCGTGTCACAACGACATGGTGAATATTGGAAGATGACAAATGAAGCCGCATGTGCTTGATTTTATCAGTCAAAAGGCAGAAACTAAGGATAACAACCTTACCAACTCCCAATTAATTGAGAGTAGATGATAGTGTTATCATTATGTACCCATTAGACAGATGGGATCATATGCCTGTGAATGAAACACTGTTCTCAGCCAGTGGTCGGTAGTATGTCGAGTTGAAAGAAAGGCTCGAACAGTGAGTATTCATTATACAGTGTACAGGGTACGATGCTAATATGTTTTTAATAATTCATCGTGTCGCTAGTACCTAGTCTATCCTTTCTGTTATACTCGACGCAATTAAACTGTCAAAACGGCGGATTTCACCTCTAATTATAGGTTTTTGGACCACACTAGGAAAATTCAATTAGAATGTTTTCACGAATATCAATAACATGGAAGAAATTAGAAATTTATTAACATGATCGTAACTGTATGCAAACGGTGCCAAAATAATATCCGATTTCGAATGTTAACACTATAACAATTCACAATGTATTACAAGCAGAATAAAAACTGATCATTAACAATTTCATGACACTGAAAATAAAATATGAAACCACATGCCGATTATCCTAAACCTTAAGAAAGATGGATACAATTCTGTATTTTTCTACTCAGAGTAGTAAAAGTGTCAAGACAGTTTACAGTACTATCATTCACCAACCGGGCATCAAAAATATTTCCCAGATGATGTAACAATTCATTTATATATGAATTATCCATGCAAATATTGCATTTATTATTCATTCTTCAACAGTTGTCTCCAATAGCGAATCTTATTAGTAGAGATACAAACATTCCAAGATGCGCGAATGTAAATATAAAAGGAGTATAAAAGATATTATCTTCAGGCAAAATGGGATATGTATTTGACAAGTAAACATAACAATCGGAAAAGAAAGTCATATTTAACTATTGCTTCTTCCTTAGATTTTAAACATAATTTGAATAAACAAACTTCAGACAGTACAATGACCAATGGTATTTGATGTAGGCGCCCTGTATTAAATTCTCTTCTTTCTGCTCCTTACATTAAATTCACTTCTTTCTGAAGTTTGGTAACACCATTATTTATTGTTTATACTCCTTTCCTTTCTTTTTGGAACCGTTCCTTTTTTCAGTACATCTTTGGGTTTTATTTATTCTGCCGCTTATCATATTTAATTAACCTGCATCAGGATATTTGTACAGTAAAAGGCTTATCTATTGTGATTAAATCATTAACAATTCCAGAGAAATTAGTCAGTGGTGATAAATACAATAGTACATGTAGTATTAATGCGTACAAGTCATATACATCTAGTACAGCGATATGTGTTCAAAAGGTTTATTATTTTCGTCTTCAGAATTTTCTTCAATATGACTTCTCAAAAATGTTGTCCTTTTCACTGTATCTTGGAATTTCGTGTCAGTTTGCTCTAGATACTGACATAGGCACATAAACTCAATTCCATGGCGATCTTCTTTTGGATTTTTCAGTTTATTAGCGTAAGCAAGGGCAAAATATTCTGGAGTACACGACAGCAACATATTCAAAGCTTTGTTCTAGAAAAAAAAGCACATCATGCTAAAATTGTTACATTTAAAATAGAGACAATATTAATTTTCCCACAAATAAATATTTACCATTTGTAATAAAACATGGTAATGGCGTGCGTACTCATAAGGAAAATAAAATTGCTTTCAAATCAACGAATTGACACTTTTTGAGGGTGGGCTATGATTGGGGTGTTAATGCCATTCAACACTTGAGATATAAACGTAATTTGTCAGTAAGAAATAAAAATTACATTTTAACTGAGAAGAAACAAATTTCATGATTCTTGTAAATAAAAGTTTCAGAACAAAGTCTGGATCAGCAAGTTAACCGTTATAATTTCGTCATAGCTAAGAAATATATATCCATGTATCAATTCATTCTTACATTCCTGATCGAAAAGATTATGTAGATACTTTGTATCACTTGTCGATCAGTGTGTTAATTATTGGGTATTGCTATACTTATTGAGTTCATTATATATTTCATTCCTTTTTTCAGCACTTTCAAAATTAAATTCAAAGTATTAGCTGTAAACTAGATGCACCATGACTATCTTATTTATGTCGGGCACTTATCTGAACACAACATATACACAATTTACAAAGGCAATATTGCATTTTCTAAAACAAATATTTTAATTTGAATGAAATGACTGACGCTTTTAATGCACTTGACCCTCTTGTCATTGGCCAAATCATGTCGATCTGCTGTGAAATCTTATACTAAATCATAAAAGATTAACTCAATCAAGATTTTATTTTCTATTTAGATTCTAATGCTATGCTGCTCTCTATTTAATGGAAAGAAACATTCTTCGATTATTAGCAATATCCTGGAAAATAAGATAAAGCAATATTAAAAACGTTTTAGGGACTACAATAGCCTACAATAATAACCGGTTCGCACAGTTAGTGTAATGATATCTAGAAGAGATGACAAAACATATACCTGTTTCATTTTGATTTTTCTTAAATCTGTATCAATTTTGAAGCATGAATAAGTTTGGTTCTATGTTGTCTTGAGTCCTATAAATTTTCCAAGAAATAAGAGTAAATATGGAGGGTCATGATATGTCATAGGATACAAACGTGGGACCTAACACAAAGGATCAGTTAGCATGCTCATAAAAAATTTAAGCTACATTGATGTTTAAGCACATTATTATACATACAATATTAATTCAAATATTAAATCTAAATTTGATTCAGTTTGGTACATTTTCGAAATATTTGAGTTTTAGAAAATGACAAAATGTTCTTATTTTCAACTAAATCTCATCCTCTATTGTTGTTTTGGAAGTAAGATATCACCTCCTCCAAAACTGACAATTCTACTTCTAACGTTCTATTAAATGGATTTGAAAGTGGGATACTTATTTGCACCTAATGCGAAATATATAATGGGTGAAAATCCATGGGCCATATCTGGAAATACAAAAGTACGTAGATATTACTGACTTTGACACCGCTATATGGTTGTTGGAATCACAAGGTTTGCCATCATTTGAAGGTCAAGTTGCAATAGCCAGAGAATATATAACCCATAAAGATTACGTGTTTTAGAATACTATGTATTCCTGTAAATAATTTTGCATAATCTTCACAATAGAGCTCTTCATGTTCTTCAGTCAGGGCTTCCACTGCATTGCCCCACGGGCTTGAAGCATGTTGAGAACGAGACTAACGGTATTAAGACGCTGCCTAGCAGCAGTACACCGCGAAGATCACGGCAATAATTGCATGATTCTCTCATCAATTTTAAAGTGTTAAACTTTAAATAATAATTCGTTAGTCCATTAGGTAAATTTTTCCATTGCTTTTGTGTTTCACTAATTTTATTTCGAATATTTTTAATCAAACTAAACCTATGCACTTTCTGTATATACAATTATTTATCTTAGTATGTATACGGTTATATTATACAGCTCGTCAATCAATTCGTAGACTGCATGCACAAACGGATCCTTATTATTGGTCACACGCAGAATGATCACCCTGTATGACTCATGCTTTCTTAAGGCACATAATTTATCATTTTCAGATAATTTATTATCCTTTGTATCCTTTCTTTATTTCACTCTAGTAGATAATATATCCATCTTTTAAAAAGTTGATATTATGTTCTTCTTTCAAAAATCACTGATGTGGAAACAAAATCTCACTCTGTCGTAGAATGCACCATGAACTTTTTAAAAGCCGTTGTCCAATATACTACTACTACTCCTACTACTACTACTATTACTCCTACTACTACTACTACTACTACTACTACTAATAATAATAATAATAATAATAATAATGTGGTACATAATGAAACCTTCCTTGCAGAAAGTTCACGAACGTTTTAACCTGTTTTCAAGGCATTTAAATGTGAGGGAGATACAATTCATTCGCAATTGTTTTATTTTGCTTTTTTCATGTAAATTCAGGAAACTGGTTTTGAGAAAACGTCTGTATGATCGTATGTACCTCATAATCCAAGTTCTCTGTTTCCTGAATCGAAAGAAGAGGTTCATTATCAGCCACATCAGCAAAATCTTCAGCATCCTCTGACAACATTGGATTCATTCCATTGACATTCGTTATTGATTGCTACGGAGAGAAATAAACTTCTGAGAGTGAATGTAGATATGACGAACATGTTGAAAATATTCTGTAATTGGTAACCTCAAGCTGAAATATAATATCAATTAACACGCATAAAATCATATTGCAATTAGTATACTTGGTTTGTAACTATGATCTTTTCATTTATGTATTCATATCTCCACCGTAGAACTAGATTTATTACTTTTGTTCAATTATTAAAATAAATAATGAAAGTAGTTTGATCTATAGGCACGTTTTCTTACAGACCCATTTCCCCCATTTGGCTTGAAGCTAACTTGACAGAAACAGAATAAGAATACGTAGAGAGGGATGGTGACATAAAGAGCTGCGTGCTTTCTCTATATTGTCTAATGACAAACTTATTCGGTCACATGTTATTTTCCGCTAGTGAGATTTATTAATTTATTTTAGAATTAAATTAACATTCGTTTCCAAGTACTTTAAAGTCATAATTTGGAACAACAACCAAATGAATACGCTTTCCTTAAGAGATGATAAAACATCAGGGATGAAGTCAGAGTTATAATTAGAAAATCACAAAAGTGGAGGAATAATGTAACTAATCCTATTCCAAACACATGAGTTTTGGAAATATTACCGATTTTTTTAAAATAACGATATCAAACTTACCAAGCCCTTACTTGTTTACAGAAAATGCCAAAGAAGGAAATATGTTTAAAGAATTTTACCAATTCTATTGCAGAATACATTAAAGTTTATAACAATCCTATTGATACTACCATTTGAAAGAAACTTAAAGATTTTAAATTTATCAAATTCCCAGAAAGTAACAAATTTGAATTTTGCATCTTTAAAATGTAGATGCTCTAAATTTGTTAAAATTCATTGTTCATAAGAACAATCTACTGGCCTAGATGGTATTAGTACACAATTTTTTTAAAAATTGTTAATGACTATTTCTACGTAAGCATTGTATTCTCTATGAACAATGCTATAAAAACAAGTTCTTATCCTAATGGAAATTTGCTAAAATCACGTATATCTTCAAATAAGAGGATAAGAGATCATTGAGATGACACGCTTGAATATGTCACTCAGGAAATACTTTTCGAAGTTACAGCTGGCAACATTATATTATGGAATCTGCATGTAACAGATATTTACTTGAAATTCTTTCATTTGAAAAGAATTAGTATTTTGTCACACCTAAGTCAAAAATTACTTGGGAGAACTGAGTGGCCGACTGGATTAAAGTTTAAAGTGCTCACCGTTACGGATCACTGCCATCTCACCTTTGTCTGGGTTAATTCGTTAGTCCATTAGGTAAATTTTTCCATTGCTTTTGTGTTTCACTAATTTTATTTCGAATATTTTTAATCAAACTAAACCTATGCACTTTGTGTATATACAATATATTTATCTTAGTATGTATACGGTTATATTATACAGCTCGTCAATCAATTCGTAGACTGCACGCACAAACGGATCCTTATTATTGGTCACACGCAGAATGATCGCCCTGTATGACTTATGTTTTCTTAAGGCACATAATTTATCATTTTCAGATAATATTATTATCCTTTGTATCCTTTCTTTATTTCACTCTAGTAGATAATATATTCTTTTTTTCAAAAGTTGATATTATGTTCTTCTTTCAAAAATCACTGATGTGGAAAAATATCTCATTTTGTCGTAGAAAGCACCATGAATTTTTTAAAAGCCGTTGTCCAATATAATAATAATAATAATAATAATAATAATAATAATAATAATAATAATAATAATAATAATAATAATAATAATAATAATAATAATAATAATGGGGTACATAATGGAACCTTCCTTGCAGAAAGTTCACGAACGTTTTAACCTGTTTTCAAGGCATTTAAATGTGAGGGAGATACAAATCGTTTGCAATGGTTTAATTTTGCATTTGTTTTCATGTAAATTCAGGAAACTGGTTTTGAAAAAACGTCCATATGATTGAATGTACCTCATAATCCAAGTTCTCGGCTTCCTGAATCGAAAGAAGAGGTTCGTCATCAGCCACATCAGCAAAATCTTCGGCATCCTCTGACAACATTGGATTCATTCCATTGACATTCGTTATTGATTGCTACGGAGAGAAACAAATTCTGAGAGTGAATGTAGATATGACGAACATGTTGAAAATATTCTGTAATTGATAACCTCAAGCTGAGATATAATATCATTTAACACGCATAAAATCATATTGCAATTATTATACTTGGTTTGCAACTATGATCTTTTCATTTATGTATTCGTATCTCCACTGTAGCGCTAGATTTATTACTTTTGTTCAATTATTAAAATAAATAATGAAAGTAGTTTGATCTATAGGCACGTTTTCTTACAGACCCATTTCCCCCATTTGGCTTGAAGCTAACTTGACAGAAACAGAATAAGAATACGTAGAGAGGGATGGTGACATAAAGAGCTGCGTGCTTTCTCTATCTTGTCCAATGACAAGCATATTCGGTCACATGTTATTTTCCGCTAGTGAGATTTATTAATTTATTTTAGAATTAAATTTACATTCGTTTCCAAGTACTATAAAGTCATAATTTGGAACAACAACCAATTGAATACGCTTTCCTTAAGAGATGATAAAACATCAGGGATAAAGTCAGAGTTATAATTAGAAAATCACAAAAGTGGAGGAATAATGTAACTAATCCTATTCCAAACACTTTAGTTTTGGAAATATTACCGATTTTTTAAATAACGAAATCAAACGTACCAAGCCCTTATTTGCTTACAGAAAATACCGATGAAGGAAATATGTTTAAAGAATTTTACCAATGCTATTGCAGAATACATTAAAGTTTATAACAATCCTATTGATACTACCATTTGAAAGAAACTTAGAGATTTTAAATTTATCAAATTGCCAGAAAGTAACAAATTTGAATTTGCATCTTTAAAATTTAGATGCTCTAAATTTGTTAAAATTCATTGCTCCTAAGAACAATCTACTGGCCTAGATGGTATTAGAAGACAATTTTTTAAAAATTGGTAATGACTATTTCTACGTAAGCATTGTATTTTATAGGAATAATGCTTTAAGAACAAGTTCTTTTCTTAATGGAAATTTGCTAAAGTCACGCATCTCTTCAAATAAGAGGATAAGAGATCATTGATCAGATTATAGACCAATTTCTTTATTCCACACTATCAAAACTACAAGAATAGCATTTATTTTATACAAAACTGATGACACGCTTGAATATGTCACTGAGGAAATACTTTTAGAAGTCACAATTGGCAACATTATTTTATGGAATCTGCATGTAACACATATTTACTTGAAATTCTTTCATTTGAAAAGAATTAGTTTTTTGTCATGCCTAAGTAAAAAAGTACTTGGGAGCCCTGTGTGGCCGACTTGTTTAAAGTGCTCACCGTTACGGATCACTGCTATCTCACCTCTGTCTGGGTGGGTTCGAGTCTCGAGCTCGGCCAATATGGGTACGTGAGAAAGCTTGCCAGTAGCTTCTCGTGGGTCGGTGGTTCTTTCCGGGCTTTTCACGGGTACTTCCTCCACCATGTATACTGCCGCCAATATAGCCTTTATTGTGCTGAAATATGGCGTTAATCCCTACAACAGCAACAACAACCAATTACTTTCTCCACTTGTGTCATTTTACCTCATTTTAATATTGTTATTATATTTGGGGATATTGTTCATTGTATCTTATGTAACGCACTGGACGACTGCATAAATGTCGCAAGAACACATTTGGCAGAGAAATATTTAGCATCCAATGAAATTATAAACAAATCATAATATACAATACACAGAGCAACCCGGCACCATATTATCCAAATAGTTTTGACCCGTCTTAGAAATTCAAAGTCGAATCACGTGCTCTTCTACTAAACTTTATTAACTAAGTAACCCAAAAGGCAAGACCAAAACGTTTAAAATAGTTTTACATATTGTAGTCCATTAATATAGGATCATATAAAAAATACATTGAGTAAATATTTTATATAAAGAATAAATATCTAATTATCATTTGCATTATTATTATTACGAAAGTATGATTGACAGCGATATTTGTTTTCAATTAATACAATTATTTTGTATTAGCTAAATGCGTAGTTCTGTTTGATATTATGAAATTACATAGATAAATATCCATATTCTGCTTTAATACATTTTAAATAACATTTTTAAGTCTACAAACAGGGCTTTTTCCTCAATACTACACGTGTCTGTTTGCATTTAGTGTGAATGCTGGCTATACTTAGGAATTCACTGTAACGTTTCATAATGTTATCAAACCTGTATAAGAAAAAAGAAGACTCGGAGGAAAATAATTTTAGTTTACATACATATCAACATTAAGAAATAAAGATTTAAAATTTTACGACAAGAATGTCTCACACCTGTGTCTTGTTCTGCATATAATACAGCTTCTAATTCTTGTGATTCATCACCTGTGTCTAAATAATATGCATTCAAGTTGTTTTGATATATAGAGTGTATGTCTTGTCCACTGGATTCTGCCTGCTTACAATTAACGTGAGAAATACATGATTATTCGTGTGCCTTGACCATCTTTGTATTACTAATCTAGGTCTTAAACTAAGTAACAGAAAAGAGCGAAAACCAGCAATTCTTGTAAAATTGTACGAATAATTTTTCTCAGTATAAAATGAAAATGTAAAAAAAATAACTTGCAGTATTATGAATTAAATCTCAAGTAGCCATAACAGTTCTATCACAAGTAAAAGAGTATCGAGTATTCCAAATGAATTCCAGTAGTGGTTTGAATGAATTCTACTTTTGAAAGTGTTGATGCACAAGTAGCATGGAAAATTGTTGACCTGTGAACAGTTTTGATGTATCACAATTATATAATCTAAAATGTCCCTAAATAAATTGATAACCAAAATGACGATTTATTCCATAAGTCAACGCGCACTTGGTAATTCCAATGAATAAGTTATATAAATCAATCCACACAAATTAAAACTGAACACAAAAGAACTGATCCACTAAACAAATCTTTAAGCATGAATGAGTAATTCTAATACACACAAACTCAATATAACAATCTGACACAATAAGAGGACCAATATGAGGGTCATCGTCATGGAAATTTCCATCAAATTGTACAGAAACAATTTGTTTGTAGAAAATTCTATGGTCAGATGAAAGGCTGTATCTAGATTCAAAATCAAGTCAACATGTTTAAAAATATCGACACGAGTCATGCAGGCCCAAACTCCTACCCTCAGTTATGGTCAAAGGTCAATCACAATAGAAATAAAATATAAATAACAATTGTAAATATGTGTAGCTAATATGTACAAATAAATTATAGAGCCGATAATAAATAACATGTCAGACATTCAATATAGGTCCATATGATTGCAACACACTATATTAGATCAAGCTCATAGCATCTAAATGACCATATTAAAGCTACCGATTGACATCATGAAAGCGATACTAAGCATGGAGGAGGAGTACTTAAATTTTACTGAACTCTGTTCACTCAAATGTTTATTTATTGTAGTACATGGAACCGTTTTCATGAAAATATGCAAAAGATAGGAATTTAGGATTGGTTGAAGTACCCATAACCTTTGTCCAAATTGAGTTATTCGCAATATTTACTTAAACCGATATTTATATGTTTTTTTTTGAAGCAATGACTTATGTATATATCTTTACAATTTCAGCTATTTTTGTCCCATGTCAAACTGATACAAACGAGTTTTTTAGAGACTTATTCTAAATAAATATTTTCAATGTAAAGGTAACTCACCACCCTTTGCAGTTAAAAAATTCAAACAATTTTTAAAAAATATAAACTAAAGCCATATTCTAAATAAAAAAGAAAACAAAGCAACAACCGAAGACTAACTTGAATAATTTAATCAACATGCTTTAAGTGTGTGCTACTACCTGTTGTGTTAATACCTGCACTGACTTTCAGTCTTTGAAGGCAATGCTAAATACTGACTGCTATAAACTGATTAAGTAGGTCACAACGCAAGAATAAACAAACATACACAGGGAGGAGTAAAATTATATTCTGCACTTTATCCCGGTTTCGTATTACTGCTATTAAAATACATGTGCAAAATATGGATATTTTGAAAAAGCAAAAGAAGTACATGTTAGCAATGTTATATAGTTTTAAGCGTTGTTATTGAATTAATTAGAGTTGATAGGTCAAGGGGCCTCAATAAAATGCTAAAGAACTAGATGTGGATTACATACAGAGCAATGAGATATTCATGCACCATAAGTTGTTCCAACCTGCAAACAACAACCTCTAAAGTGTAAGGCAACATCGTCATGTAGGAGATTTTATTGAACTTAGAAAAGCATTAATTTTTGTAAAAAATCTTATACTAGTGTAGTTTTACCAAACTCTGTTCATCCATGCCTGGGAGTTGAGTGAACTGTACCATAGTTGCCAACACCAAAACTTGCAGACAACAAATATTGATCGCAGTGGAATTATTCACTGACGACAATGGGAAACAAATAAAACATGACCCGACATCTACGAACCTTGGTGTGACTCTCGACAGACCACTGACATTCTACAACCACCTGAAGAAAACTGCAGAAAAACTTAGCACTCGAAACAACATATTCCACAAACTGGCTGACTCAACCTGGGGCACTAGTGCTCAGACACTTAAGATATCATCACTGGCCTTCTTTTATTCAACGGCAGAGTACTGAGATCCTGTCTGGGATCGATCCTCCTACACCAAGTTGATTGATTTCCAGCTAAACAAAACAAATTGCATAATCTCTGAAACACTACCGGTACTTATCAATATTCCTCCTCCACATCTCGCCATTAAGCAACCGCAAAGGCGTTGACTAAGTACTATGCCACTGTACCTGGTCAGTACCTCACATCTAGCAGTCCGATTGACTTCAATACTCACAATCTGGTTAATTTCGTTGTCAGAGGATATGAGAGCTATTTCGGCATGGCGTGTCGAGTGGTCTTCAACAGATATTGTAGACCCCCCTATCCCGTAGCTGAGCCATCTTCAACCTTTCAATGCATCTATGGACCACGCTGAACCGCTTTCAGACAGGACAGGGTCGTTGTGACGTCAACCATGTCCGATGGGGCCAAGCCACTGACTCTTCATGTAGCTGTGGAGCTTTGCAGACCATGTCACACATTGTGAACAACTGTTCACTGACAAAGTTCCCTGTCATGTGAATTGGTCTAGATTTGGTTATATCTTATTTGACAAAAGGTTTTCAGTTTTGTTCAGACTAAAGTCAGCAATATTGTGCATATCGAATTGAAGGAAACAACCGGAAGATTAAAGAAATGCATAACTGTTATACTGACGACTATAGGTACATCTCAACCAATACTGGGATGAGTTTGGGCGCATGTTATGAGAAATCCAGTTCAGCCTCTTGGTCACCTTGTTTCAGCTAAATTCAAAATGTCTTCTTATCATAACAAATGTCACAAACATATCAAAACAACAATTCAAAGTGAATTAATTTTAGTCATTTGTCAAACATTCCCCTTATATAGCCGTGATTCTATAGTTTTTAGATCATTAATGTTTCAGCTAATGATTTGAAATATTTTGAGTATGTGAGTTACAGATCTTTGTGGATAAATATTTATTGATGCATGTACATTAAAAATGTTCTCCCTGGGTTCTTTTTTGTCAGAATTTCGAACAGCATAACTATCTGTCTGTGAATTAGCTTGAAACTATATTTCAAGAGCGAGCTTCAGGACCAGTTAAAAATTTTAAATAACTTTAAATATTGCACTTTTTCCAATAAAAAGATATCCCTTCCCCTAAATTAGTAAATTCCATCTTACTTGCAATCTAAAAAACATTTTAATGCTTTAGAATGATGATTGATAAAATAATATAATGTGCATACTTCGTACTTCAGCATAAATTTGGAAACAATTAGTTTTGGTTAAAAAAAAGCTTACTAAAACAAGCAACTTTTGCGCATGGTGAAAATTGTCGAAAATTATTTTGTGGCTTGAATCTTCTAAGGTATAATATTTAATCGCTTACATAACAAACTATCGTCAGCTGTATAATCTGGGCAAATTAATTAAACATTAAAATAAAAAGTCCATGTTTAATCATTATTTACGTTTACCTCTCTACCTGGATTGGGTTCCCCAACTCCTGGTAGAAGTAGTGAATCCTCATTTAGAGCTACCATCAGTCCGCTGTATGGAACATCTCTATGCTCAGTTATACCTGTACCGTCTTCTTTTACCAAGTGACGAATTACATATTCCTTATAACAATAAGATTTAGGCTGTAATTCAATCGAGGGCTGATTCAAATATATAAATTGATCGATATGAGAAAGATGTGTTTTTAGCTTAAAAATTCCATTGCAATCACTCGGAAACATATCAATCGGTTTTATGCTTTTTTTCTTTTACGTTAATCAGCACATGGAAAAAAGGAAGTAGCGTTAACACAACATGCACTATATTGATGTTAATCTGCCCTATTAATTAACGTTATCTCATTTATGACGTTAGTATCATATATGATAAAAAAAGTATTGTTGTTAATTCTTTTTATTCACATTTTGTGTTTAATTCGATTTTGACAGCGTCTGTCATGAGAGAGAGAGAGAGAGAGAGAGAGAGAGAGAGAGAGAGAGAGAGAGAGAGAGAGAGAGAGAGAGAGAGAGAGAGAGAGAGAGAGAGAGAGAGAGAGAGTGAGTGAGAGAGAGAAGATGAAACCTTGCAGGGCTCAAATCTGCACTTGTAAAATATTAGCTGGATTATTGTTAAGGTCATTCATTGATGTTTGTTTCATTCCATACGTTCAAAGGTCGTCTACGTCAAAGGTATTCAAATATTGTGTACGTAAACTAATGTATTTGTCACATTAAGCTAAACGAACTTTTGATTTACCTCTTGGTCTTTATATCTATATGATTGTACATATATATCTCTCATAATAAAGCTTCGTGAAAAAACAATCACACACACATACACATACGGTGTCTGCGAGTCCGACTGAGAACGAGAGAACCAAACACACACACATGTGTTGAATTAGAATAATAAATTAAGCCTTTTTGCACATACACGCGGACACTATCCACTCTATAATTTCTTTTATTATTAAAAGTGAAATGGCTCCATATGTTCGAAAAAAAAAACCGCGGCACACATTTGGTTCTCTAGTCCTCAATCGGAGCCGCAGACACCACCGCTGTTCTTGTTGGAACGTCGTTTCGGACAGGATGTTTCTTGGTGGTCACTTGGCCATTATGATCGCATTTTTAAATTGAACGAATGATGACACCAGTTAGAGACCCGCAACTACCAGGTTTCAGAATGATTCGTTTTTTTTCCTTGAATCGAATCTTGGATCTGCCAGTTGTGACAATGCCACTTTATGTTTTTCAAAAGAAGCGTTTAGATTTGATGAAGGATGTGGATGATGTATTGATGTCAAAGTAAACCATTGCCAGACTTTTTATGGCTGATTTCTAACAAATAGGTACACAGTTGTGCATTTTTGCACCTGATGCCGTACAGATCATGGATCAGTTTGCCTTGAAGATGAGATTTAAAAGATGTCATGCCGACGACTGTTGGGCAGAAAAAAGTGTATGATGTTTTCATAGTTTATTTTCATGCTGATGAGGACATGTCAATGATGGTTCCTCTTTCTTGGCACTAGTGACGAAACAGATGGTTTGGACATTTCAAATAATCAACCGGGAGTGGTAGGTTTTTAATCGAAGAGTAAATGGGCACGAGGTGTTTGAGTAGTTACCATAATTCAGCCAAGGAATCCCTAACTGTTTGGAAAGCACTTGCATTGCAGTTTTATCTCTTGAACTTTTAAACAAGACCACGTAATAAGCATTTATAATGATTTTATGACTAGCTTTACTTTGTGAAACAAAGTTTGTGTACTATAAATTATACTGGCATTCTGATGATGTCCATTTGCGTGTAAACCAGTTTCCTCTTTTTCTTCTCCTAACATGTCATCGGAGATTACCTAATGTGGTTGACTCCACTCAAAACATGATTCCGTCGTCTTAGCAAAGAATGAATTCGACAAACGCAATGAATTCTCCTTGATTTTGTTAAAGTAGGGTGCAAACCGTTTGTCACTCTGTCACACCACCACATGTGTTGAGGTGGACAATCAATCAAATATTCTTAGTGTTCGATAACACATTTGACAAATTCGGTTTCGCCTGAACCATTCGGTCCAGCAATCAACATGTTAAAGGGATGAAGATGATACAGTACCAAAAAGCTTTGACGATCTAATTTTTGCCAATTACTTTGATAGCAGAGGAAGAAGAGGATGCGAAAATGGGTATGAATGTCATGTTCACATGTTCCTTGGATCGTTTACAAATATCTTTGGCATGAGATACTTCTTGCATCCAAACATCGAAGCCAAAATGTTTCCAGTCAGGTAATCTTTTAAACTGTTTGAATACGTCACATATGAAGTGGGATTAGCGGCCATGACGATATTGCAGTCACTGTTCATAAATGGAATACAATTAATCTGCTAGTAAACGAAATCCGAGAAACACAGACACTAATACACACGACATAGCGTCCTAAATTCAATTAAACCAATTCTTCTAAAAGATTTTGGAAACTCTCCAACGTCTAAATACGGTCATTGACTTCCTTTAAAGGAATCTGTTGCAACACTACTGATAAAGGTATTGACATGGTAGGCCTTTAGATCTTTGTTGAAGTGACAGAGAATAACGTCTGGTCTGTATGGATAATGATATCTTTCAATATTAAAATCTCGTAATGCAAGCTCTCAAAAGATGAATATTCTGAACATGCTCTTGAGATGTCTACTATCTTAGTTTCTATTCTTCACATTCCTCTTGTGAATAACTGTCTAACAGTTAAGCACTAACAAATTTTTATTTCGCTCTTTTTGTTGTTGATACTATGCTTTTTATACCAAAGTTATATGGTTAATCCAAATAAAACCTTCATTCAGAATAGCGTAGATACTTTTTATGACTTTGGAATCGATGAAAATCAATGATATTACTTTGCTCCGAGGAAAGGATGGTATTGACAGTGCGGAGACCAAACAGCATAGTCCAGGTAAACCAAGTACTTATGCTTGCATTCTTGAATTGACACATCTCAAGCACTTGACAAATCCAGCTTTGGCTAATTGTTTGTAAGTCCACCTCGATATTTAGTTCATTTCCCTTTGAATGTCTGGAATCGTCTTTCAAGGTCACATTAGCCATGCAAATTCATCAGTAATGTGTTTTCTTCTTTGATTTGTCACAACTTGATAAGGTAGTGATGGTGGTTGTGTTTTGAATGGCTTGCAAGTGCATGGATGAAATGAATAGGGTGGTACAAACACTGCATTACATTGAGCAAGAAATCCAATAAAGACGTAAGTTCCAATTTTATAAATGGCACCGATTTTGCATCAGTAGAGTGGTAAACGCACGATATTGCCTTAAATAGTAGTAGTATTAGAGAAAATGCCATATATTTTGCTGCATCGATGATGTCGCAGGGTACAGCATCAATGTAATCGTAAGGCACAGCATCGCACTCGAGTTTCTCATTGGACTCGAGTCCATTGCTCGCCTGTAGCTGCGTTGAATGATTCATCTTTCTCACTTAGTATGGTACTATAGTATGATCGGAAGCCGCACTCGTTTCCTGTTCACAATTTCATACACTTTCTCTAAAGGGATTCTTATAATTTGGTGGTTTTGCAATCATACAATTTTGTGCTGATCGACACGCGAAAGACTTGATCCTCTCCAGATAGTAGAGCTACTTTCAGCATATCAAAGTTGACAACTTAACTATAGATAGTTCAATGTATATCCTTTGCTTTTGCACCTGGTATGCATTTCTCCCCGTCTGTCTCGCTATTGATATTCGTAATTGTTATGACCACCACTAGCAAAACACAGAATCTTGTCTTTTGGGTGCTCGTCCTTCTATGTACCTATATAATCACATAGGATTTCTAGGTGAGGGCAAACACGTTGATGAATGTAGATGCAACTATCGGTGACAAAGTACAGGACTCGATCTCCTACTAAGTCTTTGTACAATTAAAATCGAATATTGGATCTTATATAACTCCAGTGATGTTATTGCCAAACTCGTACGGAAAGGAGTTTGGGTTCAAATTCTGGTATTAATCGTAACTGACGAAGTTCAAATCATCAATATTTCCATGTGCTTCATCCGTTTTCGTTTGTCGTCACTAGTTCAAAGTAGCGGCTTGGCTAAGCTGAGTACTCCGTCTCGGGTAAACTAAGACGTGCTGATTTTCAACAAGCGATTGAACATGACTTTGGAAAATGAGCGACCTCTTTCTTTCCCGCGTCATCTAAAGTGATGCCTTCGATGGAATGGTACTGTTCAGTGAATATTTCTTGGTCTTCTGGATTCTGACACCAGGATGAATAGTCGCTAACTTCTCGTTTAAGTTTTAATCATTCGTTGAATAAACCTAATAAAATTCCTTTCTGGAAATCGTCATCCGTTTGATAGAGTTTTATGTTTGGAAAGTGGTTAATTTCGTACACTTTTAAGAAGCTGTATTCCGGACCCAAAGAATGAGCCAATTCGATTTTGACCTACTTTTTTGTTAAAGCGCGTTCTTCATCGGTGTAATGACAGGGTTGATCCTGGTTATAGGTTTCAGCACACGTATTTCATAAAAAACACATATCAATGTGTTTAATTTCTTCTCTTGAGACTTCATCCACGTCATACATCAAGCGTGTGGCATTCGTTGGTTTTCTAAATAAGCTGTCGCATAGGTCCAGAGATTGGTACGAAGCAAAGATAGCTTCTCAGTTTTATTTTTGTGTGTATATTGGTGTGATTGTAAATGTGAGCGTAAGGCATATGCCATCGGACATAATGTTGATTAGCATTGGAACTGAACAAATGCGGAAAATACAGTTTGGTCATTTCTGTTTTTCCAAACGTTTTAGGCATTCGATTCAAAGACTTGGCCAAATAACTCATTGAATCTTTAAAGCTGTTATTATCTCACTTTCATGTAGATAACCTTTTCTACGTTTATGGTGACGGATTGGCATTTTGTGCAGTGTTCTGAATAATATTTCAGAGAAAAATTGTCTATTATTTCCCTAGAAATTTTAAACTGTCACCGTAGCATAGCGATAGCAGTCTCCTAACATTAGATGTCCTAATTGCTTAAAGTGAAGCTCGCCGATAGGTTCTAAGGCTCATTGGCAAAATAAGATTGATGGGTCCTCGAGTGACATTTTTAGGTCCACCTGGAATCTTGCAACAAAGGGGACAATGAAAAAGATGGGTTCATGGACACTTCCCTCAAGCCAGATAAACGACGCATAAATTAGGGATGTAAATGTCGATCTTTTGAATACATTCGAATTCAATAAAGATCAAATCCACTTGTGTCTTTTTTTTCCCTTTCGCTGATCTTTCTCCTGTTGATTGAATATTTTGTAGGTAACATTGATGTTCAAAGTCTATAATTTCGTCACACAAACGACGTCTTTTCTTTATTGAAAAGTGTGCTTTCTTTTCCTTCGGGAATGTATGGTTTACCTGCTACAAAACCATGTCATATCGCGCCGCTGTGAATGTAGTACATTGGTCAGTTTTCACAACATACGCGCTTGCGAGACATCGGAATTTACTTCATCATATCACACGTGTATGTACTTTTCCTTTGGGAAATTGGACCCTCAAACATCAGACGTCCAAAATGTATTTGAGGATACACTAGTGACGTATAGCGTGGAGCCAAAACGTCTTGAAGCTTTTGTATTTCAAGAATTCCGCACGCGGTCTCTTTAGATATGCTTTCACTGTGTGATACAAATTCTCATTGATTGAATCTGTCAGATTGTTGAATGCTCTCCCAGGGCCTTTTCCATTCTGCAGTTTCGTTCTTGTCAACATATGTTCGACCAACGACGATTTTCCGGGTTAAACACATCTAATTTTGGGAGTAGTTGGATTGCTGTGTTAAAGTTTTGCGTTTTGGGTGCTAAACTTGATCCAAACAGGGGATTTCTAACTGTCGTGATGAATAAAGTCCCAAACGATCGTCTTCTTTCGCTTGGCATTGTTGTTCAGTGTGTCAGTCATGGAATCCCACAAATCAGTGATGAAAATTTCAACTTTCTGGAGCGGCACTTCAGACATGAGCTCTTTAAATTTAACTTTTTTAAGTGTAATCCCTGGTTGTAAATTTTCTGGAAGTGCATTATTGCGTGTTTCGAATGTGGTAATAGTTTTGGGAGCTAGCGACTGAA